>BGPR01020166.1:0-28207 GCA_013235015.1 Araneus ventricosus
ACCATCGGAAAGAGCACGCGATTTCCGTTCTAATGAAGTTAGTTTTGAATTTCTAATGTGATTTACTGAATTTTGAAAATTTTTTGAAAAATAGTCACTTTTATGGTAATTTTTAATGAAGATTTCTTTAAATTATCGCATCTGACGTTCTAACATCTCTATAATTTTCATTTTTTTTCAGCCTACAAATGGAACGTTTATGTCGGATTTAAAACAAGAACTATTAAAATATCTTTTTCCGTTTTTTAAAAATTAATTTTTCCCTGATCGGTTCAAACAGTGTTTTCGTAGCGAGATTTAACAGCGAGAGCTTCTCCGGACCATCCCACAATGCATTGTTGTAACGTGACCTTCTTCGCGGCAGGTGACGTCATTCGCAAAGAAAAATAAGCGGGAATATCAATAACGTGTATTGTTTGTTTTGATTTTGTTTTCAAAACTTTTTCGTGCCATTGTGGTCACTTTTTTTCACCCACTTTTTTGAAGTCCTGATTCCACGGGCAACGCCGTGCGCGTACTGCTAGTATTAAATAACCAGATGTTCCGGTTAGAGGATCAGCGTAGAATTTGATAACTTATCTAGGTGGACTAAGCCTCTAAATCGCCACTAGTACAAATATTTGTTGCTCTGCTTTTTGCACTCGATCCGAGTAGAAGTGCCTTGGTACTCAACCGGCTGGAACGTAGAAAGTCGCTCTCTGATGACTATTCTAAAACCGGCTCCGTCGCAGAAAGTCGCTCTTCGATAATTGCTCTAAAACCGGCTCCGGCGTAGAAAGTTGCTCTCTGTTTATTACCCGAAAACCGGCTCCGGCGTAGGAAATCGTTAGTGCTTTTCCCCTTGCTCATAATAAGCGATGCGAGTCAGCTGCTTGTCAAGGTCGTTTTGTGGTTTTCACTGGCAATTAGAATTTGGGTGCTCCCTTTTGGGGGGATAAACTTTTAAAGGAGAGGAAGAACGTTATTCCTGAAACCAAAGTTATCAGGATAGCTTTGTGATGGTGAACAATAAACTTTATCGTTGATTTAAATATTTGGATGTTTCACGGCAATTTTAATATCGAGCAAAACACTAATGGAATTGTAAAAACTGGTGTAAATTTTCCTGAAAATAGGAAACTCTCTCATGTTTACAGCGATCATTAACAATTATTTGTTACTGGTTCACATGACAGGGTTTGAATTTTCTAAACTTGCTTGATGAAATATGAAGAAAGTGCATATAAACTTTTAAAAGTGCTTTTATTAAAGTGCAATAAAAACTAAAGACTAATTTTTTTTCTATTTGCAAGTTTTTTTTAACTCTTATTTTTTCAAATTGATAAAAGAGCGTCAAATATTAATATAAATAAAAGTCATTGTATGTATGTTCCATATCTCCTTCAAAACCACTTGACAAACTTTCAACTTATTATTTGAGACAAGAGGAAGATTACTGTCAACTTTTCAGAGAGCAAAAGTTACTTAAACATGCGAATAATTAATAATTGACCGAAATTTTGCCATTCTCCCGCATTAACTTCTGAGCAATATATCCCCCACGAGATATATTTTAAACCATTTTAAAGTTCAAAATTTCTACATCTCAGTGATACCAACTTTGTTTCTGTGGCAATTTTCCTTGAAATTTTATTAATTTTTCAAAAGTTAATTAAAAAATAATTGAATAGATGCAGACCATTTTGAAATAAGAAAATTTATAGAAATTTCGTATCTAGGCAACGGTGTAACTTCGAAATACTTAACCTTTATTTTTTACGCACAAAAAATTAAAAATAAAGCGAATTTTTGTCGTTTTTCGAAGATATCTTTCCAAAATATAAAGTCACAAAAAGTATTTTTACTCAATTTTAAAGTTAAAAAAATTAGCTTTTCAGTGACACAAATTTCATTTCTGTTTCATTTATTTTTTCACTTTTTAATAAATTTGTCAAGACTAATAATTACACACAATTTGCAATAATATTTTTTTATTGTTAAATAACAAGAATACATACGAAGAACTGTTTCCAGAACTTATTAACTGAATTCTAAAAGAACACTAAAAGAAAAGTTTTAAAGAAGACAATTCACAGAGTTGATTAAAACATTTTTATCAGGAACAACTATTGATTTAGTTTATTTTCATTCATTTTAATTATGAAAAATTTTCTATTTAATTTTTTGTCCCGAAACGTCTATTAATACCTTTATTATCCCTTACCATTTGTGAAAAAATGAAGTACTTTTATAGCAAATATTAATGCCTTATGGAGAAAATTAGCTATCGGCAATTTTTAAAAATCGTCTGGTCTAATTGATATGGACGAGTTTTCTGATTTCTTTATTAACATTAAAAACCTTGACTTTATCTGCGTGTATGTTCGACTTCCACTTTGAAGATTCCATTGACTTAGCATTACACCGAAATTACGTAGTACAGGCAATTAAATGTAAACAAGCAAAGCAGAAAACTCGTCCATTCGCATTTTAATTAAAAAACGTTTAAGACGATAAAAGAATTTTGTGCATTACAGTATTTTATAATTCAAAAGTATTTTTCACCTTTAAATATTAGACTTGAAAGCATTTTAATCCCGAGCAACGCTGGGTATATCAACTAGTATCTTAATATAAATAAAAGTCATTGTGGTTATTTAAGTGAGTATGTGTGTATGTATGTATAATCCACCTCTCCTATTTTTTTAAAATTTGATAAAAACTTGATTACATGTAGAGGATTTTGAAATTAAAACAAATTTATAGAAACTTCGTTGCTAGGAAACGGTGGGACTTTGAACTAATCTATTTTTATTTCTGTTTATTTTTGTAAATATTTAATATAAGATCATAATCAACTTCTCAAAGCACACAAGTTAATTAAAGCTTTAGTTAATTAAAAATTAAGCAAGATTTTGCGTTTTTCAGCGCTATCTTTCGAAAATATTATCTTACAATAACAATTTTGATGCTGTATTAAAGTTCGAAAAACAATATTTCCGGTGACTCAAATTTCATTACCGATCAATTTGTTGCTCTCACTTTAAATTTTTAAAAAAAATTAAATTGTATATAAATTTTACAATTTATAACAATACTTTTTTTATTGTTGAAGAACAAGAATACACACGAAGAGCTGCTGCTAGAACTTAATAACCTTGTTAAGGTGTCTTCAAAGCGCCCTTGGAAGGGATAAACAAAAAAATTGCGTAACAAAAATTTGTGATTAAAAAAATTTTTATGTTCCGAATAAACGTTTTATTTTTAAAAAAATGTTCGTAAGTATTTTGCTCAGCAAGCAAGCAAAATCATTTATGATCGTTGCAAACGCTTTGAAGCTTTTTAGTAATTCGGGAAAATCTATAATATTTTTCTTCATATATTATTTCATCAATTAAAATTTTACGTTTCGATTGCTATGAATACTAAATGGACTTATGAAAATAATTTGGGTCTCGAGTAACACCAGGTACGTCAACTAGTTTTACTGAAATTCGCATAAAGTCTATAAATAAAATAAGAAACTGATATTGGAAATATTTAAACGTTAAAACAGAAAAGATTAATTTTGATCAAAAACAAGTTACGCATGTACGCGGAATTTTTAGCATATTTTCTTATTTTAGTGTTAAATTTAGTTTAAAAATCTTATCATCTCGCATCTTCCTTGATTATTTCAGAAGAATTTTTTTCAAACGCAATATATGGTGTTTTATCTACCATTGACAAAAGACTATTTTCTCAATATCTTAAAAGCTTAAAAATGAAATGAAAAACACGAATCTTCTTGAAGCAGAAAATTATACAAACTTTTTATTTAATTATTGGAGACAACAACTTCATTTTACATTCTCTAACTGAATGCAGAATTTGTATTATTATCGTATTATTAAGTAATAAAACTTTTAAAAAACATAATATATTTTAATCAGAGGCATATACAAAATATGTTAGTAAAAGCTTAATACTAAAAAAAAATGAAAAGAAACTGAAGTAAAAATCTTTGATTGAAAGAAGAAAGAATTATTGTTTTCGAAATGCATTTAGATGAGTGATATTTCTCTAAATCATTTATGAAACAAATATTCTCTACATTTATTAAAAATAAGAATATGAAAAATTCTACACTCTCTAAAAGCTTCAGACTGAAACGGAATCGTTTTCAAATCGACGAGTAAGTTCTTAGTTGAAAAGCCACAGGACAACAATTACTATCAGTAGACTGATTGATGACTTTGAATGGTCCTACCCCTCTTGTTATGCCACGGGGCAGTGGGGAAGATGATACCCTGCTGTTATACGGAACAATAGGCAGAGGGGGAACGAAAACTTGCTCTGCTGTTTTTCACGCCGTCTGTGAATAAATCTTGGAGCAATTTGCGTACACCATCTAGCTACAGAGGGTCCGTTTTCAAAGAATTCAGCTGAAATATTTCAGCCGTTCAAAGGGCTAAAATTCTACGAAGCATCCAATTTAATTAGATAGACTCTGTAATCGGTTGCATAGCATGCTGCCATAGACTGAATTCAGTATGTTGTTTGTTAAATTACCTTTAATATAATTGGGTATTGCGTCTAAACTGCATTTAACTCTAGTAGCAGAACTATTTTTTTGTGTTGTTCAGTTCAAAAGCAGATAAGTCGCTTCAGCAACGGATTCCGGGACTACCACTTTTGGACGATTTTACACCGGAAAGGGTTGTCGGACAATGAGTCACGTGAGTGCATTTCCGGAGTTCTTTGTTAGATCACGCTCAGTAAAATGTAAACATCACCCTTCCATTCTTCACTTTTCCCCCTATTTTGATGAAAATAACTCCGCCTGGCACAAAAGCGCAGAGGGTTTCCGAATCCATTTGCTAAACAATATGTATTTTAAGAAGCATCCATGGATAAAGTATTCTTAAGAGATATGATTAAATGCAAAAAAGTTCAGTTCATTCTCTTCAAAGGCTAATTTTCCTAACCTGAAAGCTATACGATCAAAATAATTGGGTGCTTGGAGGGTTAACAGGAGATAAAATTTCCTTTGTTACAAGTTTTTTGTGCGAATATGATTTCTTCTCCATGGCATTTCTTTTATGTATCGCTGATAATCAACATTTTTCACTCCTGTATCTTTGAGTCAACTAACAATAGACATATTTAGATTCCCTACTTTCTAAAAGCTGAATTTTTACATATACAGTATAATCTCTATTATCCGGTTTGCGGATTATCCGTGCTTATTCCGGACTCACAAAAAAAATTAAAGCGAAACATTTTCACGCTTATCATGCATGTAAAATCGATGTTGATGTTCGATCGAGAGATTCATTCCGAGAAACTAGCGAGCCATGACGGCGGAGGCTAACGAATAGATTTTTTTTCTTCCTCCGCGTGCAATCTCTACCGGTTCAACCCCTAATTTTCCGAGAAAGGAATCATCCACCTCCTGCTAGCCCATTCTCGTACGAACACGCTTCTGCCTGACATGTCATTCTTTAACTTCTTCGTCTTCTTTCACTTTCGCACGTGTTCCTTTAGTTTTTGCAGCTTGTTTATCGTCAGTTAGTAGCGTGAAATTTTTTGCTGGTAAAAATGAGTGGTGTGAAACGAAAACGAAACGTTTTAAATGTTAAACAAAAATTAGAAATCCTTCAAAAACTTGATGATGGAGAATCAGCTAGTACAAATACTAAATGAGGGAAATAAAGTTTCTCATTCTGCTGCTCTACAATCTGTGGAAACTTTGTTTGATTATATGGGGCAAAGAGGATTTGATTACGGTGACATTACTGCGGTTCGTAAAATATGTGTCGATATACGACAAGAGATGAACAAACAGCAGGAACAAAAACGTATTACATATTTTTTAAAGCAGTAAATGTTAAAAGGAAAATTCCTAGTTTGATGTTATACAGCATGTGATTTTTATATTTTTGTACTGATGTTGATTTTTTCTTTAATAAAAAGGAGTTTTCGGATTATTCGTGTTTTTCTATTGTCCGTGCGATCCCTCCCGGTGATTAACCCGGATAATCGGGAGTGCACTGTACATACTAAGATGTATTGTTTAGCAACGGATTCGGAAACACTCAGCGCTTTTGCGCATGCGTCGGGAGGAGTTATTTTCATCAAAATAGGGGGAAAGTGAAGAATGGAAGGGTGATGTTTACATTTTACTGAGCGTGATCTGACAAAGAACTCCGCGAATGCGCTCATATGACTCATTTCCTGACACCCCTTTCCGGCGTAAAATCGTCCAAAAGTGGTAGTCTCGGAATCCTTTGCTGAACAGTAACTTCAAATCTGACTAAGAGTATATATATTTTTTATACACGAAATATTCAATGAGTTTCAAGTTTGTTTTAACATGTTTATTTGTGCTTGCTTGGAAACTCGCATTGTCACAATACAACATATTTTTCCCTTTCATTCGAATCTCATCATTGGAAATAGTAGAAAGTTCTCAGAAATAAGCCTCATGCATCAAACGTTGTTATGAGCTGTCACCTCCAGCTATTATAAAGAAAAGATCCTATTATCCATTGTGTTCATTAACATTCATCCTATCTATCGTTTATGTTTTTCTTGTTCGGTTAAAATGCTTGACCTCAGAACATCATTGAAAAAAAAATTAAGTTTAATTTTCTTTTGCCAAATTTAATTTTTTTTAAATTTAATTTTTTTTCAAATTTAATTTTTTTTCAAATTTAATTTTTTTTTCAAATTTAATTTTTTTTTCAAATTTAATTTTTTAAAATTAGATTATTTTTTCAAGTTACAAGAGATTTTCGGAAATAAAGTGATTTTAATATCTTACGTAAGCATCACTCATACTCCCTCTCCCCCCTTGTCAACAAAAATAAGCAAATCGCAAACCCCCTTCCCCCCTTGGGTGCTTACGTGATATTTGAACGGCCCCCTTCTTTAAAATGGTCTACCAATTTTCAAATATAGTAGAACCCCGGGAATCCGAAATTTCGGATTATCCGAAGAACTTTTTTTTTATTTTCTGAAACATTTTTACTCAAAAATGAAGGGAAAATAACATTTACGGATCAGAAATTCAAAAATTAATAAAAAACTAATAATGTTACAACTGCAGTATTTTTTAAATTAGAGAGGATGTAAAAAAAAAAAAAATCGGATAATTGACGGACGATTACGACGTTCTAAATTTGCTAAAGTGAGAGATTTCCATACGCAATGGCTACCAATTAATAAGAGCCGATGCACGTTTTTGTATTTTCTTTTGACGTGAAAACGTCTTTCCGCTCGTTACAGTGATAGTAGGTCGAACTTTCCTGTGTGACAAAATACCGTCAGATTTGAATCGCCAATAACTACGAGACTATTGATGCGAAAAGAATGGTTGACCCCACAACGGATAGATAATATCTGTAAGAGTTTGTCGCATAGTATTTGCTTTGCCTGTGACGTCATCGTACCAGTGTAGGCGCATGCGCGTGATTGCAATTGAATTAACTTTATGTAAGGTTATAAATAAGTGTAGCGTGGAAACGCGTTTAGCTGGGAGGTTCATTCTGGTGCCATTTTAAAGAGCTTGAGGAGTATTACTAGGACCCAAAGTGAGACAAAAAAAAAGAATGGAGGCTGTCTTTTTCAAACAGCTGCTGATGTTAAAGGTGTAGGACTACTTTACTCGCGTGACTCTTTTCCGATTTTCAATTTTTTTTTGTTACTTCTGTTGTTACCCTTTATCTCTAAAATAAGACATTAGTTATGTTTTTAACATATGTAGTTACCGAGATATAGAGGATTTCCCATACAACGTTTTTTGTGGCGTTTTGGCGTGTGAATCAAATTCCTTCCTGAGACCCCAATGGGACGAATGTAGTCCTACGTTAATAAATATCCGAATATGAGTAAAAATCGATATTAAATTGAAATTTCAAACTCCGCATGTTTTTTGATTATAACATGCAGAGTTTTCTTCCCTATTGTACGGAATACTTGACAATAAGTGAAAGAAACATAGTACTAAAATGTGAATATTACGGGAAATAGGAGCATTTGTAGTAAATAATATTTTACTGAGCATACGCGAAATGTAGTTCTATATACTGTTAACAGATGGCGCCATCAAAAGCTACTCTAAATAAAACATAAGAAAGGCGCAGTTCGGGTCCGCGCCGTAGATTCGGGATAAAATCACAAGTTTATCGCATGTAGCTTGTGATTTATCTATTCTGTAATCATTATATACTCTATGTAAATATTGTATTAAAGAGATTGATAATTAAATTGCATATTAATACGCAACACTTGTTTTATGATTTTATCCCAACGTTTTCACGACAAATCTACTGCGCCTTTCTTATGTTTGTTTAGTTTTTCTTGAGCATCTTGAAAATCTTTCAGTTTTCGAATTACAATTGATTTAACAAATTAAAGAGAGTAAAATTCCACACAAATTCATGCTTTTATTTTTCTTCTAGCTTGTTTAGTTTTATTTCTCTTCTATAGTTTCGCAGATAATAGCTCTCAAAAATGCGAGATGTCCAATAATTTACGACCCCCTAGACCACCGTAACTGCGCGTTACTTATTTGAATCAGCGGGAGTGTTCTCCCCTAAACTAACCCCAAAAAGGTGCCGTTTTTCCTTCCCCCGCGTGGCTAAAAAAATTCTCACCTACTGTTATATAGAATCCAATGACTACCAGAAGGTTTTTCATTATAGTGATTGAAAAATATCTAGGTAAAGAATCGCACACTGCTAGGTTTTACTCTTGCCGTCTCAAGGACAAACTGACGTATAATTCGCTCCTTTCGCCTACACAGACTATTGCGCGAGGAGGCGACGGATTCTTTTCAAAAGTAAATTATACAGACTGACAGACAGTCCACCCTTTGACGGATTTGGCCCAACATTTATATGGACCTACATTCATGATGATAAAACTGTGAACTAAATTTTATCCATTTAGCTATTAAAGTTTACGAGTTATAGTGTTCACATGACTTCGGACGTAGAGACAGACTTCCCGTTGACGGATTTTGTCCACAATTTGACAGAAACCTACAAATTATGTTTAAAGACCACATACCAATTTTCATCCCCGTAGCTCTAATAGTTTTCGAGTTATCCATAGACAGACATAATTCCAAAATTGTGTTTTTCGGTCTCAGGGAGGTCTAAAACGTGAAGATTCGTCAAAATTTCGAGTTCGAATTTTTTGACGATTACGATACTTTCTCTTTGTATGCTTCGTATAGGAGAAAGTAAAAAAAGACTGTTTAAGATGCGTTCTCATTTAAAAAGCAGTTGTTGTAGCATTATTATTTATTATTATCAATATTTGAAATGTGTGCAACAATTCTCGGACACCTTGTACATCAAATATTAGCTCAAAGAGAACGAAAATTAAGGTTGCGTAGTTTTGTATCATATGTAAAGAAACAAAGAAAAGAAGACAGTGCATAGAATGTCATAATTGTTCAAACATTGTGTGTTGGTGTGAATCAAAAAATATGTTTGCTTTAATTGTGATTCAAAAAGAGACAGGTGGTCGAATTTGGCACAGAACTTCAATACACATTACAGAGTCAAGAATTTTCCTTCTTTGCTAGAAGGTGGTCATAAATTATTGTCCCCAATTCAAAAATTAATTTTAAAAAAACTAATAATGTTACAACTGCAGTTTTTTTTTAAAATGAGAGAGAAAATAAAAAAGTTTTTTTTCAGATAGTTGGCGCACCATTACTGCGGTCTTAATTTGCTGCAGCGGGAGATTTCCATACGCAATAACTACCGATCAGCAGAAGCCGATGAGTGTTTTCTGGTTTCCTTTTTAGGTAGATTCCTTATAGGAACTCTACCTATTGCAATGGTTCTCATGACACGACTTTCGGAAAATTTCTACAGATCTTCACCGATCATGACCCCTAGAACCCAAAACCACCGTTCGTTAAAAAGTTTATATATATATATGTATGTATTTGTGAACACGATAACTGGAGTAAGTTTGATGTAAACTTAACCAGCATGGGATATGTTGTAAGGATAGTGAAAATCTCGGTCGAGTTCGTAGATGGGCTATCCAGCTCAAAGGGGGTGGAAATTTTCATTTTCCCATAATTCCTTTGCAATTGAAAATAGAAAGAAAATACAAATTAGGCGAATTATTGTCTTATCATAACGAACAATTTTTGCATTTGAACTTTTTCGATAACTGCAATTGCTTAGAAGTTATGAGCTGAAAAGTGATTTTCCCCCCTTCCCCTCCTCTGCCCCTAACTCAAAGTACGTTTTAATCTATGCATGTGACCCTTTGTTGGAAAGCTCTCGTCATTTGCAGTCTCTTCCACCCACTTTCATTCTTGTAGCTCTAATCCTTATGAGAATAGAGGGCGAAATGTTCTTTTCCTTACTATTAGTAGAGACGTATATACATAAAGCTTTTGCCCATGTTATCTTGTGAACACAATAACTTCAGAATTTTTATTAGATTTTAACAGGTGAGGGATATGTTCTAAGTTCGGTGAAAATATCGACCGAGTTTGTAGATGGGCTAACCAGCTAAAAGGGGGTGGAAATGGTGGGGGACTGAACATTTCATTTTCCCATAATTCCTTTATGATTGAAGATAGGATGAAAACTCAAAATAGGCGAATTATTGCCTCTTTATAATAAACAACTTTTGTATTGAAACTTTTTGATAGCTACAATTTTTACCCCGTTTTCATTAACTAGCTTTCTTGTCTGTCTGTCTGTCTGTCTGTCTGTTCGGCACAAATTTTGCAATGAATTTTAAACTAACTCCCCGATGATGGAGACTTGAAACTTTAAACATAGCTCAGAACTAGATGACAATGCAATATTAATTCGCTTTCTTGTCTGTCATTTTATATTTTGCATGACGCATGCGCAGTACGTTTTTCATTATATCGCGAAAACTATTCACATTACAGACTTGGTTCTTGGGTTTATGGATGGCCCATGGGATCATCGAAGCACCCCCATATTTTAGCCATATCTTTGCGCATGCGCAGTACGTTTTTCATCATATCTCGAAAACTATTATCATTACAGACTTGGTTCTTGGGTATATGGATGGCCTATGGGATCATCGAAGCTCCCCATATTTTAGCCATATCTTTGCGCATGCTTCTCGATGGTCTCTGCGTCACGTAACTTAATTTTTTAGGAAAATAATTTTCTATTTATGATCATGTGAAGAGAAACTGAAATAAACCTGAAATTTGCCACATGTCTCTGTCATAATCTCATCAAGATGTTTAAAATCGATTGCAAAGTTTCACACACACAAGACAAAAAAGCAAAAAATAATTATTTAAATAAAATAAAAATTTTAACATACCACGTTTTTAAAACGGACTAAAAAGTATAAAATAATTTCTTCCAGCCCCATACAGATTTAAAACGAAAAACGTAGGGCGCATGCAATATTTAATAGTAAGGAGTGTAGGGAGTAGCTGTCGTTGAGAAAACTCACACAACAGTTCATAGCATTTCCATTGCAATAAAATTGTTAGTGACTGAAATAAACTATTTATGCATCAATTATGTATTGCATGCGCCCCACGTTTTTCGTTTTAAATCTGTATGGGGTTATAAATCTATATGGGGCTAGAAGAAATTATTTTAAATTTTTTAGTCCGTTTTAAAAACGCGGTATATTAAAATTTTTATTTTATTTAAATAATTATTTAGAAGTTATGAGCTAAAATGCCGCTTTCTATCTCCTCCCCATTTTATCATTTTCCCATAGCTCTGTTACGACTAAAGATAGGTAAAAAAATTCAATTAGGCGAATTATCACCTTATAAGAACGAACAACTTTTATATTAAAAGTTTTTTCAGCTAAAATTGCTTAGAAGTTATGAGCTGAAAAGCGATATTCAATTCCCCAGCTCCTCAATTTATCATTTCCCCATAGCTCCGTTATGAATGCCGATAGAAAGAAAATTTCAATTAGGGGAATTATCACCTTATCATAACAAACTACTTTTATACAGAAAGTTTTTTGACAGCAAGAATTACTTAGAAGTTATGAGTTCTTATCAGCCGCATTCACTTCCACTTTTTGTACGGTAAACAAGCTTATATACCTGGCTTTGCTCCGGATTAAAATGCTTTCATATCTAATATTTTTAATGTAAAAACTACTATTGTATAAAAATTATAATACACAAATTCCTCTTCTGATCTGAAGCGTTTTCAATTAAAATGAGAATATCAATTGAAACAAACGATTTTTAAAAACAGCTGTTTTCTCTATAAATTATTATTTGTTATATAGGTTCTTCAAATTTCGTTAACAATTACTAAAGTAAAAGAAAGAAAGGTTTCATTGAATATTTTATTATCTTATTAATTAATTTGAAGAATGAAAATAAATCAATCAGTATTAGGTCAAGATATAAATTGCTATTAGTCTACTTATAAAATTTTCTTTTAGTATTAGTCCAGAATCCTGTGAATGTATTCTGGCAACTATATATATTCGTATTATTCTTGTTCTTCAATAATAAAGAATATTGCTACGAATTCAGTATAAAATTAATTTTGAAAAAATATAAAAATGAGAGAAACAAATTGTATGGAAATGAAATTTTTGTCACTGAAATGCAAATTTATTTAAAATATAATAAGGTGTAAAAATAGTTTCCTGACATAATGATTTCCAAAGATATAGCGGAAAAAAGCCTTGTTTAATTTTTAATTAACAGAAATTGTAAGTAACTTTTGGGCTTTGAAAAGTTAAGGTGAACGTTCTCTTGTCTTAAATAAAAAGTGTGCAAAGTCTGGTTGGAATCAGTCCAATGGTTTAGGAGGAGATGTGAAGCATACATACATACACAATAACTTTTATTTAAATTAAAATAATTATTAGATAATTACAAGGTTAATATTACACAATTAACTAAATATTAAATTTTGTTTAAGTAAATAGTTAATTTTAATAAATCAAACAGTTAATTTTAATAGTTAATTTGACAGATTAATTTAATTTCATATTTAACTAAACATGGCTGCACCAAGATTTGTTTAATAAATTTAATATAACATAGCCAAAAAAGATAGATACATAAGAGTTCCCTTTATCCTTTTTTATATTGAAAAATATCTCATTTAACTTTAAAATTGTTTTAGGGTTTTCTGCCTGAGTATTTGCTTTTAACTGTCGATGGAGATTTAAATTTCCTGTTCAAAATGGCTGCATTGATATCCTATGCTTTAAACACACGTATTGAATTTGGAACTCACACTGTTTAATAATTTTTATTCTCTTATGTGTTAAGAATTTAGTTACTATTATCTTTGTAACCAGGGAGTTCTCTAAATGAGCACATTCTAGTAATGTTTAAATGTTTCATGTCACGTGATTTTACCATATGACAAAGTAATGTTCGCACAATTATATGGTAACCTAGATTAAATAAACTAATCTAGAGTCGTTCTTCATTCGTGTCAAGTGTCAATTTCTTGCTACTGTTTCAGATAGGCTGGCTTAATGTTATCTAGGGGATATTTTCGCTGCTAGGATTTTATTTCTTTATGATTCCTACGTGTTGAATGATTATGTGTTGTGATATATAAAAAAAATTTGACCAATTTACTGACCAATAAATCTATCATAACCTTTTGGAATGAAAAATGGAATGATAAAACCTTGATATAGTAAAAAATTAAATGTCATGAAATCAGAATCACAGCGTAAATATTGCAATGTGTAGAAACAATAAAGTAATTGGCTATGTCTTTATGTAATATATTGTATTGTATTGATCATTATGTAATATTTCATTACTTTTGTAATATTAACGTAAAGGAATCTACCTTTGCCTTCAAGCTTGCCGAAAAGGGATTTTTTCATTTCTTTTACTATCTCAAAAATTATTCAATTTTCGAATTACAATTAATTTAACAAATTAAAATTTAATTAATTCCCTACAAATACATGCTTTTATTTTTCTTCTAGCTATAATAGTTTCGCAGATAATGGCTCTCAAAAATGGGAGATGTTCAATAATTTACGACCACCCAGACCACCGTAACGGCGCGTTACCTGTTTGAAAAAAACTTTTTAAAATGCGCACTAATTTAAAACAAATCAGTAGTTGTAACATTATTGATTTTTTTATTATTTTTAAATGGTTCCAATAAGTTATGACCACCCTGTATTGTATAGTATCCGTTATTTCTCCTTCATTTGAGATAAACATCTGAAAAAAGAAGCGAAAATAATCTACCAAATCTTAGATAAAAAAATGAATTTCAATTTTAAAAGACAGTCAATATTTTTTTTGCGCACATGCTGATGATTTGTAGCAGAAACCAAATTCATGAATGTCGAGAACTCATTTCTGGTGCTAAAAAACATTTAATCTCAAGAAAAAATATTTTCAAATAATTTCAAGGGGGAGTGCAGCTCTAATGGACGAGTCGCCATTGTCCGCTATACTTGCGCGATGCATGGAAATAATATTTGAATTTGAATACAAATCAGCCGCTGTTGTATTATTATAATCATCGAGATGCAGCCAGTCATTTGGAAAATATCACAATGCGATACAGAGGTAGGAATTAACTCTTGCGATGTCCAAACATTTGGTACACGAAATATTAGCATTTTCATGAATTTTTATGTTTCAAAATTAAGATTGAACTGTTTGGGCCTGGGACGGAAACCTCAATTTCATTACAAGATTTTAAGGGAAAAAATTAAGAAAAAGAGGAATATTTTTCAGCACATATTGGTGAAAATGTAAAAACTTTTCACCTAATCTGAGTGTGAAGAAACATCTGTTAGAAAAGCTCAGAAAAAAAAATATTGGTCGAGATAATATTTTTATCTAAACTCCTTTTTCGATTGTTCGAATTTTTATTTTTATCTCAGAAATAAAATTGTCCAAAGGAATAAATTGTATCATTTGTTTCAGTTCTCTTACAAACACATTTTAAGACTGAGAGCTATACCCCTTTCCACAAAATTAGGCTCTTATTTTAAGTAAACATTGAGCGCTACAAAAAGTGCTACAATAGGTTTAGGTTTAGTAGAAAAGTATGTTTGAGACGTATGCTTGCTATAAAGCTGCTTTGTCTCCAATTGAAGAAAAAAACTGTGAGAACTAATTCTCTAATTGAGAACTACACATTGGCATGTATTAGCCTCGTGTAAACCCACATGTATTGTTTGTAAATCCACAATAATAGGAATATTAAATTTAAAATTTTTAAACTATTCTTAAGGCATAACATTAAAAACTCTACTTTAAATGCTAATTAATAATTTCAAACTGAGTGTTGAAATTTTGAAGATTCCCATTGACATAACATAATCACCGGAAGTTAATGGTACAAGCGGAAAACCTACTTAGGGACCGTCCACAAATGATGCCACGCTTAGAGGGCGGGTTCGTGAAATGGTGACAGTTTGTGACAAGGGGGGAGGGGGTAACAAGAAGTGTGACATCACACATTTTGGTTAAAATAAAAAAATTTAAAATCGACAGATTAAATTTAGAAATTACCAGCATTTGAGGGTATTTCTTTAATCGAGGCTAAAACAACTTTCATGTGATTTTTTCTTCACTTATATTCCTTTCTTTTCGAAAAAAGTCTTCAGCGTAAGTTCTGAGAATATGGTAGCAGAAGAAATTCATCACCATTAGAAGAAAACCTCCCCCTGTCACACCCTTCAAATGTCCAACAAAAGATACGTCGTCCCACCTGGGTGAGTGGTAGAAATGGTAGTGGCACAAACAGGTTGTTCTTTTGTATAGAGCAGGACAATATGAAAAGGTCTTAAAGCACCGATAAATCGAGCTGACTCAGAAAATTATAAATTTCCATCACTCTTTGCTGCAGAAACCAGCGGGAGTGGTCTCCCCTAAACTTTCTCGCATACTTCTCGAAAAAAGGTGCTTTTTCCCCCTCCTCCCGCGTGGATAAAAAAATTCGAACCTATTGTGACCCAGGATCCAATGACTATCAGAAAATATTAAGGTAAAAAATCAAATTCGAAGAGATGCGTCCCGATTAAGTGAATACCGATTTCTACTCTTTCTTAGCTCAAGAACAATCCTTCCGCGTGCACAGATTGCTACCAAGTACGAATGCGCATGGAGAATCGGATGAAAACAAAAGTGCCAAGCAGGAGTCAAAAAATATCGTGCACAGAACATTGCGTTCAATACGCATGCGTGTGGAGATGCGCTTATACAGACCGACAGACAGTCAACCTTTTGACGGATTTGGCCCAAAATTTGATACGGACCTACATTCATGACGATAAAACTGTGTACCAAATTTTATTCATCTAGCTATTCAAGTTTTTGAGTTATAGTGTTCGCCGCGGACAGATAGACGGACAGACTTCCCTTGGACGGATTTTGTCCAAAATTTGATAGAAACCTACAAACTATGTGTGAAGACTACATACCAAATTTCACCCCCGTAGCTCTAATAGTTTTCGAGTAATCGTGTTCACAGACACACAGACATGATTCCAAAATTGTGTTTTTCGGACTCAGGGAGGTCTAAAACGTGGAGATTCGTCAAAATCTCGAGTTCGAATTTTTTGACGATTACAATACTTTCTCTTTGTATACTTCGTATACGAGAAAGTAAAAAGCAGATGAACTTCTTCCCCGATCAGTGGGGAGTAGGTACCGGTACAAAGTGTTGCCATGTGACCTCTACTGTTCTGCAGTACAAAGTGCGCTTCCTATATACTCGTGTTTGCAAGCATTGCGGTTTGTATTTTGTATCCAATGTCATGTTGAAGAAACACATAATTGGTGCGCATAAAATCACTGGAAAGTGTCAGCCAGAAGTTGGCAGAGTTAGACCGCTTCGAATAGCTGCGCGCAGACTACAGGAACTCATGGCTGTAATTGCTTTCACCGAAAATGTGGAATTTAGAGATTGGGTGGATGAAGACGACATTGACATTAGAGGGCTTACTATCCCCGAGGATGAGAGATGTCAAAATGCCTGTGTACTCGATAAACGAACACATATCTTTTCCATGGGAGGAAGAGTCGTAGTAGTAAATGAGTCTGAGTAATTTCCATTTTATGATTGTGTATATAATTTTATAAATGTTCATATAAATTAAAGTGACAAATAAAATGAGATGGCAATTCTATTAAGTAAAACTAATATTGAGGCATTTTTTTAAAAATTCAATCTGTATAAGAGTATTTTCTGTTCATAAAGTAAAGATAAGATTTAAAGCAAAATATTTCAAATTCCAAAATACTACTGTTTTCAACTGCTTTTTTATATTAATATTTTATTACTATTGTATATTAATTACGTTTTTTGTTGTAAACCTTAATCTTATTTCATACAAAATAAGTAAACATATATTCATTATTATTGCTATGTTCACAAATGTCATTAAAATATATAGTTAAAGTTTAAAAATAAAATTTGAAATATGATTATAATGTAGTGCTTAGTTTCTGAACTGCAAGTATATGTTTATTTAATATAACGTGACATGTGACAAGCGGGGGGGGGGGGGGTGGGGAAGTGTCACACTTTGCCACACAGGGGGGGGAGGGGGTCAAAAGTAATGAAAAAAAGTGTGACATCATTTATGGACAGCCCCTTACACACAAAAAACAAACTAGATACGTTGTCCATATGTTGAAATAAAAATCATAGTTAAAAGCTAGGGACAAATGCTATGCATGTTTTTCATTGAAAAATTAATCAATATTTCGATTTCTGCATTTTTTCTATCTATATGCAAAACATTTTCGGTTAAAAAAATACTAGTAGTTCTGTGAACAGTAGATCTCGCTCTCCCCCCCCCCCCCAAATATATATATATATATATATAAGATTTTCTCTTCAACGTTATTTTTTTTAAAAACTTAGCAAATGTTATTGATTGTGAAGACAGCATTATTTATAGGGACACCAGACATCATAATTTGACTCTCAAGGAGATACACTGGTGTACAAAAGTTTAACACAGTTCTTAAGGTGCGAATTTAGAGTCAATATGGATAAAATGGTTCGCATATGCTGAATTAGCAAAACGTCTCTAGCTTTTTTACTTAGCTTATATTTAGGCGGCATATCGAAATATTTTGAGAAAGATGGAGCCAAAAAATCACAGAGAAAAATTCAATCCTTAAATAAGTTATTTAAAATAATCAATTAGGAAATTTCTCTATTAAATGAGCAATCAAATTAACATATTTTTCTCCAACTCGTTTCGATAGAAATAAGAAGATGGAATTCAAAATAACTTGGCGATAAATATTACAATTTGGCAGAAATATTTATATGAGCTAAAAGCTGTCGTTGCGTTACAGATAGATGATTTATAAGGCAGGCGAAATTATTTTGGCGAGATCCCATTTGTTGGCGAGAAGCGTCTGATAATTCCATTTAGGCTTAACAATTACAATCGAATTTTGAAAGTTGTTAAAATTTCCGACTGCGGCTCATAAAGTATGAAGGATATTATTTAGATGGTGACTGAGTTAGAATATAAATTTAGAACTGAAAGATAGCCAAAGTTTATAAAAATAGATAACACTTATTTAGCGGAATTCGAATAACGATACAAAGCGATAAGCGAACTGTGTTTATTTACAGCTCTGATCAGGGTTGCCAGAACAAAACAGCAAAATAAGGCCAAACCGTCTTTAAAATGAGGCCAAAAAAGGCCAAATTTGAAAATTTCATGAAATCGCACATTTCCCCTTATTTTGCTGTAAGAAAATGACTATCCTTCATGGAAAGGAATCCCACCAGATTGACATATGTATAATACTGTTCTATTAAACTAAAATTTAAGTGAATTTTTTTAAACATCTACATGTGCGACTTGTAAAAGAAAAAAAAGAAAGAACGGATGAAAAAGGAATTCTATTTCTTGTTGGTCCAGAATAAAATGTTCGAGCGAAATATATTAACTCTTGTTCAACAACGTTCTATATTATTTTTCAGTGTTCTAAAGTTTATTAGAGAAATAGTTGAATTATATATTAAGAATCGTTCTAAAATTCATAAGGAAAAATAAAGCCAAAAAAAGGCCAAAAATGTATTTAAGGTCAAATGAAAATTCCTAAGGCCAAGAGTTTTTTAAAAAGGCCAAATTTCCACAATTTGGCCTTAAAAAGGCCAATATGGCAACCCTGGCTCTGATGGCATAATCTTAATGTTGCCACTCACTCTTTTATTACCAATTAAATTGATAATAATTATTATTAGATATAATTAAAATAACTATTTTATTATGGAATTAAAATAAATAGAAATAAAATAAATAGAAATAAAATATATACACCTTTTTCTATTGCTTCAAGAAATATTTCTGCCAAATTTGAAGGAAATCAAACAACACATTTGTTCGTAATCGCGTAAGATTCGCTGTGTCAATAATTTCTTTGATTTTCAAGCGATATATTTGCTAAATCAGAACATTTAAAAAGTCAGAAAAAAATTTAAGTAGAGATTCTACTTTCTTTTAAATGTGGCAACCATTACAGAAAAAATTCATTTTGTTTAGATAATCTTACATATAGTCGTTCCATATATTCCTGAAATATTTTCAAAATGTGGAAAAAACTAGTCTTTGGTTTTCTATGTCTAGTTCTGGTAAAATAAAATTTTCATGTTTTATTTTGTAATAGAGATATGTATATAAACACTATACTATATACCTTATTTAACACTTTACAGTAAATTATTGAAACGTGAAATGTGCTCATTTTAGTTTATAAATTTTTCGCCATTTGTCTGTGGCAAATTCATTAATAATTTTGATTTGATCAATATTTTTTACTATGCCGTATACTATTTATAAAATACTTAAATTATTTAACATATATTGTACCAATGACGATCTAATTTCAGTTATTTAAGTTGCAGTTTACGCAACGGCTAAGGATTCAGCAATGAAAGAAAATATATTTTTGGAGTATTTCATAATTCGTTCATTAATGTACAAAGTGTAATTTTTATCATTCTTAATATAAATTTTTCTTAATCGAAACTGGTATTCATGAAAACGCGGCAAATATGGAATTGTTCTCTGTTGTGGTTGCACTTGGATATCGGCGATATATAAATTCATATTTTAGACAGAATTTTGTTTCTTAGTATTTTTATCAATTTAAGATTTTACAAAACATTTCTATAACCATAAACGGCTTTCATTTTTCATTTTAGTTGGTTTAAACGTATTGTTTTTTGAAATGTAAGAAGAGAATTTGTTACATGTATCGATTTTTTTTTCGTACTTATTCACCTTTACACTTATTTTAAAAGGAAAACAATTGTTCTTAATCTAAAGCAACATCGGAAGGCATGCATTGTTTTCCGTTTGATATTTCAGAGATTTTTTTTTTCCTATCAGCGAAATCTTATGTAAAATTGAGATGCTCCATTAAGAAAGCGAAAATCAGGCTGTTCTGAAAGCTTTTGGTTATTGATGCATATTTTCAAAACTGCTTGACAGAAATCAGTGGCGAATCCAGGATTCTGGTCGGGCGCCGGCGGGCTGAGGTCATAAAAATTTTGTTTTGTCGTGACGAATGTCAAACCTCATGGCTTATGTAAACCAAAACACTTTAACTTTACAGACTTGACTCACCTAATAATAAGAATTATATATAAAGAACACTACAATATTTTCGATAATTTAATAAAAAACACAATGAAATAACTAGCCAAAAAATGTTTTCGACCGCGTCAACGCTACAAGTACGAGTGTAATGACTAGAAAAGTAGGAAAAATTTCGAGCCCGTCAAGCCAGAAAGCAATGTTGTCACGGTTTTATTATTTATTTAAGAAAGGGAAATTAAGAACAAACAGTTGTAGTGATTTAAAATAAAATCAAGAATTCCGGTTTAGCTCATGTGTGTGTGTGGGGGGGGGGACTGCAGCCCCATAACCCCCTGGATTCGCCACTGACGGAAATGGTTGAAATTTTGAACAGTGAGGTTTTATGTCATGCTCCTTCGATTGATATCAAACTTTTTGTGTTTCTATTCAAAAATTTTTTACTTAAAAATTATAAAATGTACTTTCGTTTTTGAAAAAAATGCATAACTTTTGTCTTACTTATAAAGCATTTTAATATAAAAAGAATTATTGTTAAAAATTCATTATATTTTGTTGGTTTGGTGGGGTTTAATGGCGCAAGAGCCATTCCTGGCTAAACTGCTCCAATCAAGTGGTTAATGACAGTATACTAGTGAAAAAGCTAAAACACGATAAGAGTTGGATGAGAAAAGAATGTAAAATTTGAACAAACTGTAAGACAATCAGAGATCAAAGTTAAAAGCTTTAGATGTTTGTAAAAAAGCCAATAGCTTTTAAAAAGTTAAAAATGTTTGGATGGTTCATTATATTTTGAAATATATTGAAAAAACGAGTGTGGTCATTTAACATTAGAGATCCCAAATTTCAAATGCTCATAGCTCATGAACCGTTTACTCAAAATTACAAAATGTTATATGCATTCAAGCTATTTTAATCTGGAGAATCTGGATATGTATTCAAAATTAGGTGTTGCCATTTGAAAAAATCGAGTTTGTGGAAATCTAAATATGAAGACGGTCCCTTGCATGAAAAAATATTACCTACACTTATAGAGGACACATTTCTACGGCGGCGGGCATTTGTAGCTTTATTTTCCGATAATTAGTGGCGGATTAAAGAGCAGCGTTCGGATACTTTTTTGACGGACTGTACCTCCTTCGGGAGGGATCGGGCCGTGGTCGGTGATAATTATTAAGACTCCGGCCTCAGTACTCGAGCTATTGCAGGGGCTGTCATTCAATGTCTCCGAGTGCTAGGACAGGACGGGAGTAGACCTGCTAAGGATAATATTACTTCAAATGTCAGTATAGCCCTCAAGAAATTGAAGCTGAAGCAGGTTCGTTTTAAAGCAGCATTTTTCTCATAATTACTTATAAACGTCATCTATACTTATAAAAGACAATGTTTGTGTGTGTGTGTGTGTGTCTGCGATGTCCAGACGAATCTATAGCACTTACAGCCATGAAATTTGGTACACAGGTAGTCGTACTGGTGACTGAATGCACCTCGAAGCAGGAATTTCAAAATTTAATCTAGAAAAATTTTTGTTGTTGTTGTTGTTTTGGGTGATTTTTCGCACTAATTTCTCAATAGCACGATTTCGGATAACTGTACGATAAAAATAGATACACCATCGGAAAGAACACGCGATTTCCGTTCTAATGAGGTTAGATTTGAGCTTCTAACGTAATTTACTGAATCTTGAGAAATTTTTAAAAAGTAGTCAGTTTTGGCATCTAAATGTTAGTTTTGTTTTTAAATTTGTTGCATCCGACTTTCTAATAACACTATTATTTTCAATTTTTTTCAGCTTATAACTAGAACGGTTCTGTCGGATTTAAAACAAGAACGGTTAAAATATCTTTTCCCGTTTTTTAAATTAATTTTTTTCTGGGCCTTTGAGAGTTATTTTTCTCGATCGAGTTCCTCGCGCGGCACTTCTTCGGAATGTCGCTGGCAATTTTGATTGGCGGACGCGCAGGATACATCATGACCTTCAACTGAATAACTTTGATTATTATTTTCGGCAGTATCTTAACGTATTTATTCATCTCGCATACTTTGCTTGCAGAATAATAATTTTCACGGTGCGATTTTTTAATATTGTTTATCGCGAAAAAAATAAGCGGGAAAATCAATAATACAGTAGAGTCTCCCTACAACGAAGTCTCCCCACAGCGAATTTCTCCCTATAACGAAATTTTTAATCGGAATGTTAAATAACATTCAAAATATTCTCCATATAACGAAGTGGTTGTCTCCCTATAACGAATTTTTTCAGACCTTTACCTTTTCGGTTTTTGTCATTTTTGAAGAAAGTTGCGAATTTCTGTGCAAACAAATCGCTCACACGTGCCTGTTTCTGGAACCACTCGCATTGTTCATTCCAGCGATAACACATAACAATAGAATGCTATGTGAAGGGTAATGCAGTTGTGGGGACCTGGGTTTCTACAGAGGGAGCAACATTTCTACGGGTCAAGATTCCAAGAATCGGGGTGGAAACAGCAAATGGATGTGACAATACGCATTTTATGTTTATCCTTCCTAGTACATATTATTCTTTAAATTGGTGAATTGTCTTCACTTTTGAGCATTTTATTTCTACAATAAAAATCAGTATAATTTTAACAAATTTATAATAAATATTACTTCATTTTTAATTGAAAATCATAATTAGATATTTTTGAACTTTCTAAAAGTTTTGTAACATTTACTTAAATAACTGCAAGAATCTCTGATCTCCATATAACGAAATTTTCTCTATAACGAATTTTTCAACTGGAACCAAGCGATTTCGTTATAGGGTGAGTCCACTGTATGTATCTTTTGTTTTGATTTTGTTTTCAAAACTTTTTCGTGTCATTGTAGGCGTTTTTTTTTTCTTTTCGTTTTGTTGAAGTCCTGATACTACGGGCAACGCCGTGCGCGTACTGCTAGTTATATATATTTGGAGATACGGATCGGGAGAGAAGGCAAACTGTGACATTCAGCAACGTAACGATTAAATTTGTTCATGGTTCAAACACTTTTATGTTCATTGATGAGGACGTTTGGAAAATGATGTGTTGAATGAAGGATTGACCACATCATATGTGGTGACTCAAAATTACGAAACGTTGACTACCTTTCAGTAGGGCAGCAACCGGGGGGGGGCAAGGGGGGTATAAATGCACATGCCGCCAGTCTTGGGGGGGTGCCATGGAGATAAAACATTAGTGCGATTATGTCACATTTTTAAGTTAAATATAATTAGGGGGCGAAAAATTATTACAATACCACGGGCACCATCTGCTCTTGCTAAGACAAACTGGGGGATAAACTCATATTTTGCCAAGGGCGCTAGTTATCCTCGCTACGCCACTGCTACAGTTTACAGCGAAATATCAAGTTAGAACATTTTTGGATTTTTTTTCCTACCGTCAAATATTACAATGCGTGACGTCCGATGAAATGTTTACTCGATTTAATATAATTTTTAATGACTGTGTTTAGACAGTCTATGGTATGCAAGACTTAATTTTTACTAAATGGTTTTCATATTTAATATTAAATTCTCCGGAACGAGAAACGAAAACAGAAGATTTTATTATACTTTCTTTTTTCATTAAATCTCTATAAAGTTAATTTGATTTGGAGTTCATTTTCAAAAACAATATATAAGATAGTTTTCCTGATCTCAATATAAATGCATGCATATAAGCATTATTTCCATTTATAAGTGTTTTATTATAACTGGCTCTGACATTATATATTACAGAGAAAAATAATTGTGCTCCCCCGTCCCAAACAGTTCAGTAAAAAACTAGTTTCGTATTACAGTAAAGTTGTACACAAAATTATTGAAGATGAAGAATTGTTCCCACTGTCTCAATGAAATTCATTCTATCTGTATATTTGCCTGTAAACTGTGTGTGCGTTATCCGAAGAAATTAGCACATGGAAATTAAATATTTCTCAACCTCATACATCAATATCCAACTATGTTGAAACATCATTGCCGAATCCAGGATATGGGTCTCGAGGGGGGTCTGAGGTATAATAAATTTTGTATCGTCGTGACGAATGTCAAACCTTATGGCTTATGTAAACCAAAACACTGTAACTTTACAGACTTTACTCACCTGGCAATAAGAATCGTAAATACTTTCGATAATTTCATAGAAAACCAGCGGGAGTGGCCTCCCCGAAACTTTCTCGCATACGTCCAGTAATGTGGAGTGGGTAAACACCCAGTGGATAGGTAAATATTCTTGGGGTATTTACCCAAGGCCTGGTTATTTTGAGAAAAAAATTATGAATGGTGATTTACAATGAAACATATCAAATTCATGAATTCCTGAAACTTAATATTTTGCAAAAAGAATTGTGTATGTTCTCAATTTTTACGCGCGCTGAGGTTACTTTATCTAACGTTTTTGACTACGAAATCTTACTGCTGATATCACGCAAGATTTCACCATACCTTCCATCTGGAGAATGTCAGAACCACAGAGAAAAAGAATCTTCGAATCAGGGGTTGCCATAATTTCCGAAGCTACGATTTCGTAGACCACCAAGGTCAAAAGCCAACTATACTAACTTGAGTAAAATAACCGAAACGCTCGGCAACACAGAGTCGCAATGTGCATTTTGAACCAAATATGCAATTTGAACAACTTTTTTTCAACGGATTGAAACGAAATTTGAGCACAGATAATTAATATTAGCAAAGATCATACCAATTTTTATTTATCTAAGCCAAAGACTTTAGAAGATATAATTCTTACAAGTATGCGATTATACAGACAGTCAACCCTTTGACGGATTTGGCCTAAAATTTGATACGGACCTACATTCATGATGATAAAACTGTGTACCAAATTTTATCCATCTAGCTATTCAAGTTTTTGAGTTATACTGTTCGCCGCGGACAGATAGACGGACAGACTTCCCGTGGACGGATTTTGTCCAAAATTTGATAGAAACCTACAAATTATGTGTAAAGATCACATACCAAGTTTCATCCCGTAGCTCTAATAGTTTTCGAGTTATCGTGTTCACAGACAGACATAATTCCCAAATTGTGTTTTTCGGACTCAGGGAGGTCTAAAACGTGGAGATTCGTCAAAATCTCGAGTTCGAATTTTTTGACGATTACAATGCTTTCTCTTTGTATACTTCGTAGACGAGAAAGTAAAAACAATGACATAACTAGCAAAAACATGTTTTTGACCGCTTCAACTGTACAAATACGAGTGGAATGACTACAAACGTGGGAAAAATTTTCGAGCCTGTCAAAAGTCAGGAAGAAATATTGTCATCCCCCACCTTGGGTTCGCCACTGTGAAGCATTCTTACACTATATTGGATATAAAGCGATTACTACCTGAAATAAAAGTTTTTATTCTTCACCATGTGGCTAGATCCCTTCTTGTAAGCAAACTATTGATTAACTTTTCAGTAAATTATTTTATTAATTCATGAATACACTGTATATAATAGGGTGCAGTACCAGAACCTTTGATAAGGAGTTCAACTTTGAAATTATACCAGGGTAAGTACGTACGAAGAACAAAGAGGTGTATGACTTCTGATATCTATTTGAAAGTTTTTATTTTCTTGTATCTCAAAATCGACTTTCTTTATCATCAGACAAGGAACAGAACGAGTGCAAGGCTACGAAAAGAACGCGGGTTAAATGTCTATCGCAAGTTGAAGTTTAAAATTACTTTGTTAATGGTACCATGAACATCAAATCATTTATAAGACAGTCAGTTGAAATTATATTCCAGGCGAACAAGCTGGTCACCGAAAGCGGCTACTAATAAAATATTTAATTGCGGGTCACTTTCAGCAGAGATGATTTCAGTATCTCACAAATAAAATATAAATAAAGTTTATTTTTTAATGTAAACGTGTATTATTTAAATGTAATAAAGTTTATTTATCTCCTTCTAGCTCTTCCTTACACAGTATGCATTGATCAGGGAAAGAAGAGCCAATGAGAAGTTCACTAGGAGCAAAAACTTGGTAAGTGGCGCCAGGTTCACTCATTATTTTGTTTATCCCACTGGGAGCACCGCGTGTTCACGGATGAGTAGTAGCCGTATAAGAAAGCAGGCTCTCGTCAACCGGTAAAATAATGGTGGTGTGGCTCTTAGGGCCCATCTCCAAAGACAGGTTGCACCCCGACAAAACGGGGGTTCTTTGTATGAGCCGCTCGTAATGAGGGCTATTATGCTTGGACCACAGTGCCTGACAATGTGTCGTGGCGGCCAGTCTTTCAGGCTTACCCAGATGCTTAGGCATGGCGGGATGTTTCTTTGTCGAAACATGTATGCGTCTATTAGATGAAAAAGTATTCACTAGAAAGAAATGAATTGATTCTAATTTTTTTTCTTTTCTTTTTTTAGTCATCTCTCGAATTTTGCGTACAGAGGTACGGAAAAAGAGCCTGCGAGCTGCTTTGTAAGTAATTCTATTATCTGTATGTTATGATTTCATATTCAGTTTGTAATCGTGACTCACTCACTTCCTGTTTCACTATTTCCTGTATGATGTCATGTTCTTTTTTCTTCCTGTGGCGCCCTCTTCACTTATTGGTTAATCTTTGCTTGCAATGTATATATGTTACTGTGAAAGACCGAAACTGGAGAATGTCGACTTTCACCGGTGAAAGTCGACATTCTCCAAATGTGAATGTTGACATTCACCGGTGACATTACTATGTGAATGTTGACATTCACCGGTGAAAGTCGACATTCTCCAGATTTCGGTCTTTCACGGTAACATATATACCTCTCCTTTTGGAAGACGAAACCAGGGTTGCCATATTGACCTTTTTAAGGCCAAATTATAAAAATTTGGCCTTTGTTCAAAGCCCTTGGACTTAGGAAATTTCATTTGGCCTTAAATTCATTTTTGGCCTTTTTGGGCTTTATTTTCGTTAATGACTTTTAGAACAATTTTCAATTACTTAGTTTATTGTTTTTTAATAAATTTTCGATATTACACATTTCAAATGATATATAATAAGCTGTCAAACGAAGTAGCTCCTGAATAGAACAAGGTTGTTTGAAATTTCTTTCAATTAAATTGTAGTTTAATAATGGAACATTGAACGTATGCCTATCAAGTCGAAAACTATAGTGCTACGGGGATGAAATTTGGTATGTGATCTTTAAACATAATTTGTAGGTTTCTATCAAATTTTGGACAAATTCCGTCAACGGGAAGTCTGTCTGTATGTCCGAAGTCATGCGAACACTATAACTCAAAAACTTGAATAGCGAGATGGATAAAATTTGGTACACAGTTTTATCGTCATGAATGTAGGTCCGTATAAAATTTTGGGCCAAATCCGTCAACGGGCTGACTGTCTGTCGACCTGTATAATAGCATACTTGTTCAACTCCATGCGCATGCGCAAATGCCTGTGCAAACAAGGGATGATCCGAAAACTTGGTAGTTTGCCAAAAACCAATTCTGGCGGCGAGATTTTGTAAGGAAGCAAACATTTAGGGCATCTCGTTTTACTTGCGTATTGGAAGCAATCTCTGCGCATGCGCAAGCTATTCTCCTGTTTTCTTCTCCGCACGCGGAACTTGCATTGCTCGAGTTTGATAAAAAAATAAATATTGCGAAGTTTTAATACATACGCATCTTTTTGAATATGATTCTTCACCTCAATATTTTACTT
>BGPR01020167.1:9206-28202 GCA_013235015.1 Araneus ventricosus
GAAAAAGAATTTTTAGTCACTGCGCAGGCTCAAAAACGTAGAAATATACTGATGAATGATTCCAACTTTATATTACACTTCAGATTCATTCGATATGTGAAGTATCTGAAAGCTATTTCGGTCTTTTTAATTTCACTCTTTTTTACAAGCTTTATTGAACCTTTTCATGCTTTTAAAGCTCGAATTTTGCAAACGATATTTCATTAATTTCCTGATTTATTCCGATTCTAAAATTTTGCGAATATGAGCGTTCCCGAGTGTGTAATATTTTAAGAACTTAATTATCGGTCTAAATTGATTTTAAATAAATTTAAATTCGATATGAGAAGCGCTATCTGGTAGTGAATTTCAGAAAAAAATTGATTGCAAGATTCTATTCCATTATAATAGTGAATTTCGAAAGAATTCAAAGAATAATATTCAAGGATAAATTTCAAAAGATAAATTTCAAATAATAAAAAGGAGGAAATAAACAAATTAAAATACCGTTTTAAAAACACGCTTTTATCAGTGTACTAAAAAGCAGAAAATAATATCTACAGCTTTAAAGAATATTAGAACGAATTTAGGCCTCAAAGAACACCCAAAAGGAAAAAAATTCATAAATATTCATTAAAAATATAATTAAAATTCCAATTTACTCAGAGTATTTCCATCAGCTATCAGCGAATTCCGATTTTTTAATGTCTTGCTCGTTTATAAAAGCTTTTTATTATATTTATAACCACTTACTCGCATGCTTAGTATAGAAAGAAAGTATCGTAATCGTAATCGTCAAAAAAATTCGACCACACGCTTGTGATGAATATTACCGTTTGAGATCTACTTGGTTCCGAAAGAAATATTTTTGAAATTATGCACGATAACTCAAAAACTGGGCGAGCTAGACGGATAGAATTCTTTATTTGGTCTTAAGACAAAAATCGTGGATCTGTGTGAAATTTAGAACGAAAACAGGACAAACTTGGGAGTTTGTCTGCCTGTTTGTATGTTTGCATACATGTGAAAACGATTACTCAAAAAGACAAGGAGTCATCTGGATGAAGTTTGACATTTTTTCTTTATGAGCATAATTGTAGC
This sequence comes from Araneus ventricosus, assembly GCA_013235015.1. Classification (NCBI taxonomy): domain Eukaryota; kingdom Metazoa; phylum Arthropoda; class Arachnida; order Araneae; family Araneidae; genus Araneus; species Araneus ventricosus. The sequence continues at coordinate 10,287 of BGPR01020167.1, forward strand.
TCTGTATCGAATTTTGGACCAAATCTATTAAAGGATTGACTGTCTGTCTGTCTGACTACTCGTGTGTATGTGAAAGAGATGATTCAAAAATATAACAAAGATGAAATCTCAAATGCACGTTAGAAACGAGGATTCTTGCGAAAAAAGTGAAAATGGCCTTTTAAATTTTCCATATCAAAGTTTTTAGGTCACTAGTCCTTTTCATTTTTCCTTGGGGTTATCTATTCTGACTTTCTCTCATTAGTAATAAACAAATCCACTGTATAGTGGCGAATCCAGGGGTGTGCTATGGGGCTGGAGCTCCTCCCAGAGCTAACCAAAATTCTTGTTTTTTCACAAATCACTACACGTCTTTGTTTTTAATCTCTTTAAAAAATTAATAAAACGTGGTAGCATTGCTTCTTGGCTTTGACAGGATTGAAATTTTTCCCGCTTTTGTAGTCATTCCACTTGCACTTGTAGCGTTAACGCGGGTTTTTTTTTTTTTTTTTGGCAAGTCAGTGGCGAATCCAAGGTTTGGGTCGGAGGGGAGGTCATAAAAATTATTTATCGTCGTGACGAATGTCAAACCCCATGTCTTATACAAATCAAAACACTTTACATACTTTACTCACCTGACAATAAGAATCATAAAGAACACTACACTACTTTCGATAATTTAATAAAAAATACAATGAAATAACTAGCCAAAAAATGCCTTCGACCACGTCAACGCTACAAGTACAACTGGAATGACTAGAAAAGTAGGACAAGTTTCGAGCCTGTCAAGCCAGAAAGCAATGTTGTCACGTTTTCGTTATTTTTTAAAAGGGAAATTAAGAACAAACAGTTGTAGTGATTTTAAATAAAATCAAGAATTCTGGCTTAGCTCGGGGGGCGGGGGACTACAGCCCCACAGCCACCACGGATTCGCCACTGCTGACTAGTTATATTTCATTTTGTTTTTATTAAATTATCGAAAGTATTGTGGTGTCCTTCATGATTCTTATTGTTAGGTGAGCAAAGTTCAAGTGCTTTGGCACAAAATTTTTAAGACCTCAGCCTCTCCCTGACTAAAATACTGGATTCGTCACTGCCACCATATATGAGGTCATACAACATAACAAGGAAGTGAGCTATTTATTTATAACCAGAAAGCAAAACTATCCGCTTTCTAGTTAGATCAAAAAACGTACTTGCTATGTTTCTAGTTAACTTACAAATCCAGGCTTTTATTTCACACCCGGTACAAACAGGACTGGATTTCCCATAGGTTCAACCTATGCCGTGGTCTAGAGCGCAGCAGTCACAGGGAGCGTTTATACCGGTGTTTCCCAACGTGGGGCCCACTCCCACAGAAGGCAATTTTATTTATTTATTACCTACGCCAATCCACTCACCTGTAGGGTATGGAGCGTGGGCAATTTGATTGTTAAGGGGGACAATGCAGTATCAAGAATAACTCGCAGAAATGCAAAATGATGAGCCAGTCAAAAATTTATCTATGATAGAAAAGGCCAGGAAAATCGGTGACGATCACGTGGTTTGGTTTGGCTACGTTCCGAAGAGATTTAGATCAGACAGTCTGTCTACAAATTAGCATACACACCATCGGATACTGTTTGGATTCTATGATGATTTAATATCAGATAGAAGTTATGACAGGATTTTTTAGCTAAGTTCAGCAGTTTATTTTCTTTTTTATTTTGTGTTGATTCATTGGCGCGGAACTGCGTTAATATCAGATAGAAGTTATACTAGAATTAATTTATTTTTCCACTTCTCAGAGATCTTTACTTTCGTTTTCGTTAAAAAGGTTCTTTCTTTTTCATACTTAATTTTGGAATTGAATATCTATATATTTTGCAAAACGAAAGTTAGTGTCAATTGATTCATTATTTATGTTCTTAATGCTTTTTTATTTCTTAACCACTCTGCCAATGTGCATGAAATTTTCTACTGCAACTTTCTTTAATAAATCTGTGGCAATCAGATCTGAGATATCGTTGGCATCCAAAGCCACTTTGACGGACACAAATCTTCTAGTTTGATATAAAAGCAGCAATGGCATGGTTTTGTGAGGAAATAGAAATCAAATATTCAAATTCAAGCAAATTTGCTAGAAAACAATTGCTACCATTTCCATCTTCATATTTATCTGAACATGGAATTAGTGCCATAAATGATTTACTGCTGAAAAAAGGGACATCGACTAGATGTCACACAACGAGGAGACTTGAGACTGAAGCTAACTCAACTAGAATGTAACATAAAATCTCTTTGCATCAAGCGCGAGGATCTCACTAAATTTAAATAATAAATAATTTCTAATAATTAAAATTATATAGAAAAATCTTTCATAAAAATGATTTCCTACTTGAATTTCAGTTCTCCACTGTTTTTTGCAATAATTTCCTAAACCTAGCATTTAAGTTTGTTCAGTGAACATTTCAATTTTTGAATATTAAAAATCATATATATGTCATCATGATATATCTAAATATATCATATATGAGATATTGTTAGCATCCAAAGCCACTTTGACGGACACAAATCTTCTAATTTGATAAAATAAAAAGCAGCAATGACATGGTTTTGTGAGGAAATAGAAATCAAATATTCAAATTCAACCAAATGTGCTAGAAAACTATTGTTACCGTTTCCATCTTCATATTTATCTGAACATGGAATTAGTGCCATAAATGATTTACTGCTGAAAAAAGGGACATCTGCTGGATGTCACACAACGAGGAGACTTGAAACTGAAGCTAACTAAACTAGAACATAACATAAAATCACTTTGCATCAAGCGCGAGGATCTCACTAAATTTAAATAATAAATAATTGCTAATAATTAAAATAATATAGAAAAAATCTTTCATAAAAATGATTTCGCACATGAATGTCAGTTCTCCACTGTTTTTAAGAATTATTTCCTAAACTTATCATTCAAGTTTGTTCAGTGAACAATTCAATTTTTGAATATTAAAAATCATATATATGTTACATAGGGGCATAAGAATTTTAGAAAGGCTTATGTGGAGCGTGGCACAAAAAAAGTTACAAAATTTTCAGAATGATTTTGAAATTGTCTTTTAAAAGGCTATTTTTATTATCACGTTTTTATTAACTCGCTTTCTTGTCTGTCTGTCCGGTACAAATCTTGCGATCGATTTTAAACTAACTTCCCGATGAGCTGGAGACTTGAAACTTTAAACATAGTTCAGAACTAGATGACAATGCATTATTAATTCGCTTTCTTGTCTGTCCGTCTGTCCGTTTGTCTGTCATTTCATGTTTTGCATGACGCATCCGCAGTACGTTTTTCATTATATCTCGAAAACTATTAACATTACAGACTTGGTTCTTGGGTATATGGATGGCCTATGGGATCATCGAAGCACCCCCATATTTTAGCCATATCTTTGCGCATGCGCAGTACGTTTTCATTATATCTCAAAGGTCTCTGCGTCACATAACTTACTTTTTCAGGAAAATAATAATTTTTTATTTATGATCAGGTGAAGAGAAACTGAAATACACCTGAAATTTGTCACATGTCTCCGTCATAATCTCATCAAGATGTTTAAAATCGATTGCAAAATTTCACACACAGAAGACTAAAAAGCAGAAAATAATTATTTAAAAAAATAAAAATTTTAATAGACCACGTTTTTAAAACGGACTAAAAAGTATAAAATAATTTCTTCTAGCCCCATACAGATTTATAACCCCATACAGATTTAAAACGAAAAACGTGGGGCGCATGCAATATTTAATAGTAAGGAGTGTAGGGAGTAGCTGTCGTTGAGAAAACTCACACAACAGTTCATATCATTTCCATTGCAATAAAATTGTTAGTGACTGAAATAAACTATTTATACATCAATTATCTATTACATGCGCCCCACGTTTTTCGTTTTGAATATGTATGGGGTTATAAATCTGTATGGGGCTAGAAGAAATTATTTTATACTTTTTAGTCCGTTTTAAAAACGTGGTCTATTAAAATTTTTATTTTTTTAAATAATTATTCTTAAATTTATATCCATATCTCTGCTAATAATAAAGGACAATGTGTGTGTGTGTGTTGGCGCTCTTCAGGTCAGACTGCTGGACCTACAGCTACGAAATTTGGCACAAACATACTTTGGAGGGTGGGAATGTGCACCTTGGAGCCCTTTTTTGAAATTTTAACTAGAATTTTAATTAATTAAATATTGAACAAAATTTTAGCGTTTTTCTTTAATAACTTTCTAAAATATAACAGCACAAAAATTATTTTGACACCATCTGAAAGTGCAAAGAATTACCTTTCCAATGATATCAATTAAGTTGCCGTACAATGCTTTATCGAATTTTAGTAAATTTTTTAAAAAAATATTTTTTGGCATAGTTTACATCAATATTTTTTATTATTTCAACGCAACTCAAACAGTTTTCATTGTTTAAACAAATATTGAATTGTATATTTTTCTTTCATTGTTGTAATCTGAGATAATATCCTAATAAATTTGGCTTTCATATTTCATTTCGTCAAGATTTTTGTGAAATCTGTAAATCAAGCTCTCCGAGATATGCTTTGCTTACATTAAGAAATATTTCCATTAAGCTGAATGGCTATGGTTGCTATGTTTTCAATCTTTTCTTAGCATGTTTTAATCCAGCTAACATGCCGCTGGCCACAAAATGTGCTGCGTCATTTTAATATTGAAATCAAATGCGTATTTTAAAAGAGGAATAAGAAAGTAAAGATAGTTTCGACAACATGGAATTAGAGGTTACATGACATGGTCAGTTATTTGACTCCATTAGGAAAATTTATGTAGACAATGAACAGAAGAGGCCCAAGGTCGCTAATAGAAGATGGGTTAAATATCTACAACAATCTAAACTTTAAAATTATGTTGTTAAGAGAACCATGAATATAAAAATAATATGATATAAAATTATGCATATTCCCGGCGAACAAGCTGGTCGCCGAAGGCGGCTAGTACATTAAATAAAGTGAGCGGTACATTAGTGTTCATTTTCTAAAGGTTGAACTGTCTTGCTCAGTCAAAGGCAAAAAAAAATGCTATCTCTTTTTTCCACACTTAGCATAAACCACGGAAAAGGGAAAATTCCATTTACTCAACAATATTAATTCCAACTGAATGATTATACACTCACATTGCTTGACTTCCTATATATTTACTGACTTAGGTACGTTAAATGTATCGGTACTACTTTTATGTACAGTTTAATTTACTCAGGTATGCCTAAAATCTGTAAACAGAAAAAAATGTCAAGAATGTTCGCCAAATAACACAAGGGAATGAAATCAGTGGCGAATACAGGGGGGGGGGGCTATCGGGCTACAGCCCCCCCAGAGCCAAGCCAGAATTCTTGATATTATTTAAAATCATTACAACTATTTTTTCTTAATTTTCCCTCTTTAAAAAAATAATAAAAACGTTTCAACATTGCTTTCTGGCTTGAAAGGCTCGAAAATTTCCTATTTTTGTAGTCATTCCACTTGTACTTGTAGCTTTGACGCGGTCGAAGACATTTTTTGGCTAGTTATTTCATTGTAATTTTTATTAAATTATAGAAAGTATTGTACTGTTCTTTATGATTCTTATTGTCAGGTGAGTCATGTCTGTAAAGTTAAAGAGTTTTGGTTTACTTTAGTCTTGAGGTTTGGCATTCGTAACGACGATACAAAATTTTTATGACCTCCGCCCCCCCCCCCCCAAACCCGAATCCCAGGTTCGCCACTGGATGAAATTTTTATTATAAAATGAAACATACATTGATTATGGCTTGCTTATGCAACATCATTTAATGAGATTTGATGTAAGTTTGACACAAAATGCACATTTGTCGTTTATCGTCGTTTTTCGCATCTATCATATTTTAAACTGAAAATTTTGAAACAACTTTTTGAGTCCGTGATGGATGGAGGGGGACGCAGAATTTGGGATACTTATTCTCTTAGGGCTTAAAACTGTGAGAATCCGCCCCTGGATATAAAGAGGCAAAAATCGACACTGTTCAGCCATAACCGAATATGAACGAAAAATATTTCGAAAACGAACTCTTAAAACCATTTTATGAAGACTAGTTGTGATTTATTTCCTTGAAAAGTTTTCTAGCTGAGCAAATCAAGTGCTTTTAAAAGCTAAGCAGGTTTTGGTGATTAGAAATTCCGTTTCCCATCTGATACCGAAATTCGGAATTGAATCTTCGACAAACTTTATCTTATGGCCCATTTCTTCGCCCTTCAAATGACCTTCACTTGACCCAACAATTAGTTCTTTGAACTGCGCAATGTTGTTCTGCAACTGTGCTTCATCTGCTTTTTTTTCACCTCAAGTGAAGAGACCTCATGAAGAACATTAACCTTGATAAGAAGCTACAATTCAGTTCACTTTCACTTAGTAGCATTGAAGGTCTAAATGCCGATTCATGAGAATTGGATAATTTTTACCCGAAACATTTGGATTTTGGTTTCGTAATCTTCAAGAAATGCTATTGCTTTGCACTTGATATTTATTGTATTTACCCTAGTTAGTCAGTGGCGAATCCAGAGGGGGGGGGGGAAGTTCGGGCTACATCCCCCCCCAGAGCCAAGCCAGAATTCTTGATTTTATTTAACATCATTACAACTGTTTTTTCTTAATTTCCCTCTTTTTAAAAAATAATAAAAACGTTTTAACATTGCGTTCTGGCTTGACAGGCTCGAAAATTTTCCTACTTCTGTAGTCATTCCACTTGTACTTGTAGCTTTGACGCTGTCGAAGACATTTTTTGGCTAGTTATTTCATTATAATTTTTATTAAATTATCGAAAGTATTGTATCGTTTTTTATGATTCTTATTGTCAGGTGAGTCAAGTCTGTAAAGTTAAAGAGTTTTGGTTCACTTTAGCCTTGAGGTTTGACATTCATCACGACGATACAAAGTTTTTATGACCTCAGCCCCCCCAGACCCGAATACTAGATTCGCCAATGTAGTTAAGTTATACGTTAGAAAGAATTATGAATATTAATTTGATTAAATGCTGCTCAGGAGTAACATTAGGTTTTGAATAAATAATGGTATATTACTTGTTATTATTAATACATTTTATTAATTCATTTATTTATGAAGTTCCCAAATTATGGTATTTTAATGGCAGCACTTGTAGCTTTGTTGGGAGAAAAAAATAGAAAGAGACGCCGTGCCTTTAAAACCTACCCTATTAGCACAAGATGCAGTGGCGTAACCGTAACTTTTGCCAGCCGGGGAGAACTTGCAATGTGCCATCCTTCATTTTCAAGAATGCATAGGACACATAAACCTCAATTAAAAAAATATATTCCAGGGAAAACTAACTCTTTATTGGCAACGCAATTAGTCGTTCGACGCATTCTATCTCTGCAGATAGGGTGGGACATTCTGTTCCCCACCAATCTTTGTTTCACCTATTGCCAATTTACAGACAAAAAGCGAAACATACGAATTAATTACATTTATTATTGCGCAATGACTTAACTAGTGCCTCTGATATTCTTAGTTGTAATTTTTATTTCTTGCATGAATGATTTTGCTGTACCTTTATGAGTGCCTCCGGGGGCGGACCGCCCACTCCGCTCCCTTTCAGCTACGCCACTGATAAGAAACTCTACAACAGCGGTTCCCAAACTTTTTGGGTGCGAAGACCAGTTGTTGTGTAAAAAATATTTTGAGAACCTCTAGCTATAAATATACAAGTAAAAAAATACAAACACATATAATACATAAGCATATACTATATATTATACACACGCAATATCAGTAATTAGTAAGGCTTGCTGCAAAAGGGCTAAAAATGTATTATTTATAAAGCAAAAGCCTTTATTATTATTATTCAACTGTCGCAGTGTAAGAAAACTAAAAAAGTTGGTCAATATTCAAAATAAAAAAAATTCGGTGGAATTTTTGGCATTGCTTGTCCCCCACGAAAGTGTCAACATCTCGATTACAACTTGACAGTTTCAGCGTCAAGTCACTTTCTACATCGGGTTTGTTTCGGTACTTATGTTTAAAAAAAACTTAAATTGTGAAAGCATGTTCACCTAGATATGTGGTCGTGAACCCCCACCAAATGTGTCAGTGCAAGTTCGACAGTTGCTGGATTCTGTTGTCGAACATTTATCCAGAACGGGACCAATGATATTGTTCTAAACATCGATTTTAGAGTCTGATGGCATGCCATTCAAGTAACGAGTCTTTTGCATTTGATGACACTTTCAGTTTCTTTACCCCTGATTTTCACTCGTGACTAGCGTTCCGCTGCCTACCAATAAGATATCCGCGGCCCATGGGTTGGGAAACACTGCAGTAGGGTAATAGTTAAGTATTAAGAAATAATTTTAATTTTTACAGTTACGTTTCCAAATACTGACATACGAAGGACTGAAAAAGACACAGTCAGAATCGCATCCCATATCTATCCCAATTGCCGAATTTCTTTCTTGATTTATCTAATTGTTTTTAAATTGCAATATTTAAGCATTTTATATCCATTATTATAATAGAGTACAGAGTTGAAGTTCCTTCTCGTTTTGCAACGAACTTTTACAAAATAACAACTTTTATAACTTAATATTCAGAATTGGCTTGGCTTGATAAGAAGTAGCAAGATTTGCTCAGAGGAAAAAACCGTTTTATATCTGATTATACAGGGTATTACAAAAATATCTGGCAAAAATTTAAAGGGTAGGTCAGGCATACGATAAGTATCCAAAATCACCTAGGAACATGGGTGCGCAAACGCCATCTAGAGGCAGCAGATGGCATTTAAAATAAAACAGCCTTGGCCAATATACCGATATCTTTTTAAATCTTAAAAGGTATTGAACTGGAAATTTTATATAAGTTGCCCTCTATTGTGGTATTCATTATTTTAATTATTATTTTATTTCGGCAAATTATTTCCTTTAATTACTTTGAGACATGTAAATTTTAATTCACTGATTAAATGCACGAAATGTTTTTTCCCTTGCACTTTCTGAATTCTGGACAGCAAGCGTTTTACTCTAACAAACCCCCTTAGTAGGTTCTAACCTATTCTTTTCACTTTTGCTTTGGTATATTCCCCCCTTTCAGGAGAAAAGCACGTGCAAGATTGAATAATTTGAGATCACCCGTAATAGAGTAATTCTTGTTTTTTGAACCCCGCTAAGCTTGTAATTGGAAAGAGTTCCTTAGGGTTCTCGGCTCTTTTGACAGGAAAGTTTCAAAATCCTCACCGCTTTCTTGGTCACTTTTTGACTTTTGCCGTTTATTTCTTTGTGACAATAAGCGTGCAGCTCTCTTTTACAAATTTTACAACCCAGGCAAGACAGATAGTCTCATCCTCACAATTATTTCCTGTTGGACCTGTCCATTTTGATTAACTGCCCCTTGGGGCACGGTTCTCCCCACAAATCTGTGATATTTCCCGCTGTCCAGTCAGAAGTGACAAAGTCTCCCAATTGGTTGACATCAGGTCTTAGGAGAGAGCACATTGGGTTGTTGGTTTGCTTGGCGAGTGTCTTGGCACTCACTATCCACTCTTGGCGTAATAAATTCATTTTCATTCTCTGCCTTGATCATTGCAAAAAGCTTGGAATTTTGGCACAAGATAAAAGAGATAAAAGAACGGTCTGGCAATGCAGATTTTTTTTAATAAGAGCGGGAAAATTGAAACACGGGCAGACTTGGTGGGAGTGATGGAAAAAAAAGAAAAGGTGTCGAAGAAGAGATTTTCATAATTATGTGGCAGATTGGAAGTGCAATCTGGCCTCGAACATTTTTTGTTGATGAAGGATTTCTGATCGTCTACAGGTGAGGGCGGCCATTGACGGACTTGTTAAAGGAAAGAAATGGCAGTGGCCCAGTGAACGACGTCTATCATAATGTTCCGATAGTTGACGGCAGCTTAAGGTATTTGCGGACAACGATGTTGAAATTACAGAACAATTTTTTCAAGAGCGGCCACGGCTTGGCCCTTTCTACTTAGAGTGATGTGCGGATGACTTAGGACTGGCTAACTCATCTAGCAGTGTATGCGGCCCTCTGAATAGCCCAGTAAGCTACCAGCAGTGAATTTCGGATCACCCGTCCTTGCCTGGGAGAAGGTGTCGCCGAGAGAATGTCTAGGAACCCAGCACTGAAGGACCAGTAGATGACGCCTTGCTGATCCCTTAGAAACGCCAGCTGAAGGGTGCTGTCAGCGATAAGTTTTGATACCTCGCAAATTGCCAAGTAGATACCAGCTGAATATGTGGGACTTGACTGAAACAGAGATCCATAAAAATGTTCCAAACGCGGAGACAGACTCTCGTCCGGCCTACCCAGCACTTGTGTGTGCCACAGGCCCAAGCCCCCAGCCCAGATGCCTTCTTCATTGTCAATAACTAAGTCATATTTTCGATTTGAAAATTTTAATCTGAAAATTTTAAATTTGAGAATTTAAAGTAACCACAAAATTAACCTTCAGCTTTGTTCATATTGAAGAGTGATGTGCAGATAGTTTACTTAAAGATTTTGATAAAAGTAGGGATTTGATTAAATTTTGGTTTCGTAAATATCATGATGAATTTCCGATGTTTCTAAGTTCTGGAAGGGTTTTTTTATTCATGTGTGAAAACAAATTTAATAAATGCTAGTGTGAAATTGTATGCAGAATTAATTCTCTAAATTGTGTGTTTTATTTTAATTGAAATCATCTTTGAATATCTGCTTACAGGTTTTAATATTGTAACCTCTATGTGAGATAAAATTTTTAGTTTACCAGCACTATCTCTAACTAGGGACTTCAGGGTAGATATTAATTTAATTGAAGTCATTTTAATAGTAACTTTACATTGAATTATGGTTTTGACAAAATATTTAGTTTCTAAAAGGAAATTTTTTGGTAAAACATTAATACTCCTGATTTAGAACTTCATGACTGTTTATATTTTCCGATTTCTATTTTATTTCTTATGTGATAATATATTGGTTGGTGCTAAATGATTTTCTCAGTGCTTTACACGTGTCTTTAAATTCATTTGTTAGGGGGCCCATCATTAAATAATCAAAATTATGTGTTAAGAAATTTTTCGTTCTTACTATTATGCGTATGTGTACAATTATCCAACAGCATCATTGCATTGTGCTCATCCACCATGTCAACTACCACTTACATTTTTTTCAATTATTAAATAAACTGCATTTAATTTAACATTACAGTAATTAATGTGATATATATTATATATGTAGATTCTGATATTGCACTTGCAGCTATTCTGAGCTTAATTGAATTAAATTAATTAAAGATAATTACACGACACTATATCTGGCTCTGAAGTTATGAAAAAACATTTAGGATTCCTTTAGAGCATGCGCAGTAAAAAATCATTTACTACGAATGCTCATACCTTCTCTAATATTCAAAGTATTTACTTCAAATTTTTAGACTATGCTACTTTAGCTCATTGACACATATTCTGTACGTTTCATACAATTTAGTTGAAAACGCTACGAGTTATAAGCAAGTTATTTTAGATTTTTTAAAGAAACCTTTATATCTTTCCGAATATTCCAGCTATTTTTATGAAAATGCATGTAAATATTGCGCATAACACAGAAAATAATTGACGCAAAATCCAAACCTTTATCAGATTTCGGTGAAATGGAGTGAGCCAAAATCCCTTTTCGACATCAATTTCTGGTCGGTCCCCAAAATGCCCTCGAGTCCGAATCTTCAATGTAAATTTTACTCAAAAACTATTCTTTATATGGTCGAAGTCCGAGGAGATATTTGAAAAAATGTGAAAATTTTCAAAAAGTGTCGGCAATTGTGGCAAGCGTTGTATTATTTTAAATGCCATTTGTTGCCTCTGGATGGCGTTTGCGCACCTATGTTCCTAGGTAATTTTGGATGCTTATCATATGCCTGATCTACCCTTTCATTTTTGTCGGATCTTTTTGAAAACTCTGTATTCTTAAATAGAGCCAGTCAGGAATTTGTTTGATAGGAAGAACAATAACTACTTCCCATTGACAGAATGTTGCTTTCCGTTTCCCCCAAAGGTTGTTTTCTGTTGAGCGCAATCTCTCATCTACACTGGCATACAAAAGTTAAGGGACATTTCGTAAAATGCGAGATATTTGCAATTAACACGAAAACTATGTTTCGAAATCAGTTCTGGAGAATCGTGTGACATTCAGTAGAGTATCATATACATATTACAGTGAAGATTCGGTCACGAGGGCAATTAGGGGGACCACCAGAAATGGATGAAGGCGAAAATGGAGTTTCACCCATCCTGTTTCATAGAAAGCTGATAACGAGATGTAACTTTTATCAATGGTTATGTTTGATGTGCATAATATCTACATGCATTTTGTAAACATAACACAAATATTCGGGAAGATATAAATGTTTTTTCAAAAAATTCCAAATTTTTCCGCATGTGTTTTGCTTATAACATGCAGAGTTTTCATTCAAATTATTCGAAATCTGCAGAACACTTGACAATATGTTACAGAAGTATTACATTAAACTGTGAAGTAAATACGTTGAATATTACAGGAAATACGAGTGTTTGTACTAAACAATTTTTTACTGCGCATGCGCGAGAAGCAGCGGAATTTTTCTTTCATAACTTCAAAGCCAGATATATAGAGCAACTTTTAAAAAATTCCAGTTGCATCCCTTTAAAATTCATTCAGAAAGCTGTCGGCATTTCAGTGAGGTGAATTTCAATTTAGCTTTAAGAGAAGCTAAAAGATGAGGGTTCTTGTCCAATAGATATTTTTTAAATTTGAATCTTCGAACAGTAACATTGAATTTTAGTAAAATTGAATATCCTGAATACCATGAACACTTATAAATTAAATACATTATTTAAATTGAATTTTCTCGAATACCATTCGAAGACTTTCCATGTATACCACTGGCATTCCATGTATGCCAGTGTATAGATAGTTTTAATTTTCCCGTCTTCAATTCATACTCGATGAAATAATCCAAATCCCTCACTATGGCATTCCTCCGTTTTCGTCAAATACTTCGTCAATGTCAGAAACTTAAAAGAGCAAATCAACTGTGGTTTTAGCTGCTAAATGGTACAGATTGCTCATAAAAACAAATATTTCTCGATTGGGAATAAGACTTCCCTTCAAGAGGGTGACAACAAATTGTCTTCAAAGCAGACAGTACTAATCTCAGAGTATCTTTCTCGGGCGAAACAATGAGTGCAGCTGATGAGATTTTAAAGGTAAAGCAAAAATTGGTTTACTGCCTATATTATCAATATTTGATCGAATGAACATGATCCAACTGTGTAGAAGCAACAAGTCGGAATATTATGAAGCTACTGACTAATTAGCCAGAGGCAATCAGCCTTTGAAAACACAGAAGTTGTTTAAACTTTAATCGATTCATTTAGATATATACCCTGGTCTTGTAGAGTCTAGACTAAAAATACCTTTATAAAAGACATCTATCTCTTTATTACATTAAAGAAATAAACTACTTCTATGGATTCTGTCGTTCGATCATTTAACTTCATAACAACCTCGAAAATAAAAATAATGAAATAAAACTCAGGATCCATTAGCAACTAAAACTCCATTTCTCGCAAAAGAAGTTGGCCTTCTCTCTCTTCTTCACCAGTTTTTTCGATTCATCTCTAATACAAAAGCAGAAGCATTTTGATATCCGATTCTGATAAAAACGTGACGATCCAAGACTTGAGGGTAATAATGAAATTTAGGCGGCGCCAACGCGAAGAAAATTGGGAAAACATAATTGCATCATGGGAGCAAATGACGTACAAGATAAAACGTTATTTATAGGAAACTTGACATTATTTGAAATTAGTTTTAGGATAACAAATGCCATCCATTAGTATTAACTTTCGGTTTTGTAAGAGAAAGCTATGAAAATAAGAGTCATAATTCTTAATTATATTTATTTTAAATTAAATAAATTAAAGAGAACGCTATATAAAAAAAACTAATCGTTTAAAAATTATTAAAATCTCACAAAGCTAAGTTTAAGACTTTCTCCTATCATGTAAATTCGGGTTTTTTTTCTATATTTATACTACATTCTGTGTTCAACTCTCATCGCTTTATTTTTATAATGCAAAATTAAACTTACTAAAGATCTCTATTTTACAATGGATTTTTTGCAAAAATATTTTACGAATGTATTTTTGTACAAGTAAGATTTATTTGGTAAAGCATTTTTCTTATCAACAACTGAGAAGTGCTTTTCCAAATAGTTGGTACTACAAACTACTTCATTTAATGCAGACAGTCCATGCTCAAGTGTTGCATCTCAAATGTGCCGAGTCATTTTAATTTTACATTCCATTGCGCATCTTAAAAAAAGAAGTATGACGACACAGCAAAGCATAAGACAACATGCAGTTAAATTAAAGGTGATATGTTTAGATATATTTGTATTTCGAAAGTGACGTTACCAGAATTAACTCGGTTGAAATCTCGAAATTTTCTCTAGCAAAATATAAAATATCCCGAATTCCAACAGATTCAAATATAGATAATGTTTTGTTTTTCGTATTGAGTAATTAAAAATATAAAAAATATGAAAATGGTGAGGTAAAGAAATTTTTCTTATTCGGTCACAAGACTACCTCAATTTTTTTCCAGCGGTGATGCAGATAAAATTTAATAAGCGTTTAGGTAATTACATAAAGTCACGTATGGTTACCTGCATATTTTGAAAAACATAAGATGAAAATTACATAAGATAAATTCCTAAACATAAAAATTTCTAACAAGGCATGCTTGCTGGTGTGTTTTTTGTTCCACGTGGGCTCTTCTAGTTTAGCTGAGTTATACTAACGCCTCGTTTTGAAGCAACACGAGGGCTATTTAGGGACGGACCTCGTGATTTTGAACCGCGATCAGATGAAAAGGACGACACTTGAGTAGCCACCCCCTCTCCAAAGTGCCACACCACACCAGTGGGAGGACGTTTGACTCCTACGTATGATTTAACGTGCAACACGTGGGCTCTTCAATCACCCCCTTTCGTTTGGAAGATAGTTCAAATTCACAGCCCATGTTCATGATTTGAAACCAAGCACAATAATGAGCTATTCTTGAATTTAATCATCACAGAATTATTATTATTATATTAATTCTATTTACATATTTTCTTTTTTCAGTGTTAGAAATCTCGTAATATAAATATAAAACAAAAGTAAAAAAAAGGTATAAATCAGAAACAGAAGATTTAAACAATAACGATAACAATACACATTTTTGCGTGCTCAACGCAACAGCATCAAGTGATCGCATCAACAAAAAATTACAACGATTAATATTAAAAAACATAAAATAGAATTTAGAATGTAAAAGAAAAATATTCAAAACGGAAGGAATGAATGAGAACCTGAATGACGAACTTTTTCAAAGCCCACACGCCATTGAAGTTCTAAAATGGACAAAATTTTCGGTCAAGGGCAAGATTATAAATCAAAAATATACCCTTTGTGGCACGAATTTTGTCCAACCTCAATACAAGAAAAATTTGAAAAAATCAATAGGCAAAAATCCTTAATAATAATCCAATTTTTGACTAATTAATTTATAGTTAATATCTTTGTTAAATTTTGTTAATTATAACTGTTAGAAATCTCGTCATTCATTGCTTGAATTTGCGTACAGTTTTGAATTTTAACGTGAGTGAATTATGGAGTTAATTCACGGTCACGTGACACATGTTAGCAGCGCGGTGCCAATTTAATTTTAGAATTCTAAAGAGCATCTTGCTTTTGCTGCTTCTAGTATTATCTCACAACATAGCGTAAGACAACATATTAGTAAATATGGAACTGGCATGTGTGTGTGGGCTGTTGAGTTTTCATCTGGCAATGACATATCGTGATTTCATTTCACTGCTATGGTTCCCGATATTAATTTTCAATCGTCTGTTTTTAAACATTCCTTTAGTGTTTTTCCAGAATTCTGTTATGTGCTCTGACAACGGTTCTTCGGTTGTATTCTAGTTCTGGATATCCGTATCTCTGTTGATTTTGTGATAAAATAAATGTCGTGTTTGTGATACGAAGCGAATGATATACCAATCGGTTTAAACATGAAGACATTTTTAAATACAGCTATGGTTTTCTGATTTTAAATATATCACGATGTAAATTTAACTTGTAGAGGGACGAGACTCATGTTTATAAGGAATGCCGCTGTTGAAGAATTAATTCAATTTCAGGAACCATTTTTATTAGATGGCTAAGTTCCACGACACAGTACATTAAAAGATACAAGACGCAAGACAGAGAACAACAACACAAGATAAGTACACAGTAGAAAGAGAGAGAGAGGCATCATGGGAAAAACCCGGATGGCTCTAGTAGCGCCATCTACCATAAAAAGGAGAAGGCAGTGAATTGTAACCGCTACAAACTTTACTTAAGGCAAACTTTCGCCAATGGAAAAGAAAAGTGAAATATTCTATCCAAGGCAAGGTGCAAGTAAAAATATGAAGTATAATTAACCGATTATATAGCGTGTTGACTTTTTGATTGACATTCATAATACTTCTTCTAAGGCTAAATAACATTTATTAAAACACTGAAAAACAACTATTACACTCCGTATCTGCGTTCAACGTAACATCGTTCAAACGCACTCGTACTCATCTCTTTTTACTTTCTCGTATACGAAGTATACCAAGAGAAAGTATTGTAATCGTCAAAAAATTCGAACTCGAGATTTTGACGAATCTCTACGCTTTAGACCTCCCCGAGTCCGAAAAACACAATTTTGGAATATGTCTGTGAACACGATAACTCGAAAACTATTAGGGCTACGGGGATGAAATTCGGCATGTGATCTTTGCACATAATTTGTAGGTCATTATCAAATTTTAGACAACATCCGTCAACGGGAAGTCTGTTTGTCCGCAGTCATGTGAACACTATAACTCAAAAACTTGAATAACTAGATGAATAAAATTTGGTACACAGTTTTATTTATGTCCGTATCAAAGTTTGGACCAAATCCGTCTAAGGGTTGATGGTCTGTCGGACTGTATAATCGCATACTTATAAAAATTATATCTCCTAAAACTTTTGGCTTAAATAAATAAAAATTAGTACGACGGTTGCTAACATTAATTGTAGATCCGTGTCCAAATTTCGTTTCGATCGGTTAAAAGAAAGCGTTCAAATTGCATAAATAATTTTTCTAATCCTATTCTCCATACGCATGCGTACTGGTAGCAATCTCTGTGCACGCGGAAGGATTACGTCACTTTGTCCTAGAGCCGGCAAGAGTGGACTGGGTGATACATGCGTTTTATTCGGTAGGCATCTCTTTGAATTTGATTCTTTACCTAAATCATTTACAATCACTTAATCTACAATGAAAAACTTTCCGATAGTCATTGGATTCTGGGTTACAGTAGGTTCGAATTCTTTTATCCACGCGGGGGAAGGGGAAACAGCACCTTTTTTTTGAAAGTATACGAGAAAGTTTAAGGGACACCACTCCAGCTGGTTTAAATCAAATTCAAAGTAAGTCAACATCTGACTGTTGCCACTTATCTGGTATGATACTGTTACAAAAGTCTATCTGTGGGTGTATGGTGTAAACAGTCCAACACGTAGGATAATGGAGAATGAAGGATTATTCCCAAATATGCAGGAGGACACGTAGCACAGGTAACAGGAAACAATAGATCTTGCACAGATTAGCAACGTATACAGACAACAATTCACAGATAATAACAGTTCAGCTCTTTGATATTTAGCAACACAAACAGTCAGAAAATAAGTAATAACGACAATGACAGCACTTTCAATAGCGCTCAGCTCACCAGCTTCCTAACTCGCACTGCGGACGAAACTCTAAAGTCGTTCCAATGGAAACACACTCTACCCCCTCTGATCCAAACACGGTCCTTATA
>BGPR01020168.1:9772-28202 GCA_013235015.1 Araneus ventricosus
AGCCACCCTGAACCTCCGATACCTATGACAACTAGAGTCACCTCATCGGTTTTAAATGGGCACAAGATGGATAAAACACGAACACTAGAGCAGACACATCCCACAACCAAACGAGTCAGTTCATTGAAAAACAAAATTTACAAAAATATTTACTGTCATCTGATCGCGGTTGAAAATGTTGTCCTCGTGTTGCTGCAAAACAAGATTATAAAATAACTAAAGTAAACTAAGTGACTAACTTTTTGTATGATATGTAAGCATTTTATAGAACGATGTTCAGTTGTTCTCTCCGTATGCTTAGGCAGGGGGGAGTGTAATTCTGAATACGGTACAGCTATATCTAAAGATGTTTATTAACAGAATCGAATTACAAGCACTTCCGTTTCGACTCCAGGTTGAAACAAAGTAACAAAAAAAGCAACTCTTTTTTTTCTAAGTCAAAAGTGGATAAGCATTTTCCATTTTTGGAGCCAGCAAATCAGACTAGATCATTTATGAAATGCTATTAAAACGACGCAGAAAAAATCGCTTTCACTCGGATGGAAAATGGATATTAACTTTTTTTACCTACAGTACCAGGTATGCAGAAAAAAATCAGATGGGGGGAAAAAGTAAATAAATAAAATGAAATCTCGAACCTCTTGTATGCCTTAAAAAATCCCACTTCTCATCAAATTCTCATCATCCGGATTTTCTTTCCTTTTTCAACTTTTGACCCGAAAGAGCTTAATGAGATTTAGTCTGAAAGAGTTTTAATGAGATTTTCGGTCCTTTTGAAATCACTCCAGAGCTTCCAGACAACGTGATTTAACCCCTTGCTAATCGATAATGTTACATAATTTAAACCAAGATTACGATTCATGACTATCCATTCAAATATCCACTTATTCATACATCAAGCTATTCAAGTTGAGGATTTTTATAAATTTCAGTAATCTATATTTTGCGATAAATATTTTAAACAGATAGTGTCTTTTTACAGATTTGTGACTACGCATATATCTCTTTGTTTCCACAGATTTTAATTTTAGTGCTCCGTTTTAATGCCCTCAATTGTGTTGCTCTGTTTTAAAATTTGATGCTATTTGAAATTATTTAGATCCTATCAACAAATCTACACACGTACATACTGTCGTGCTTAAGTTGCTTAAATCGCTACATATTTTTACGCATATATAACTTTGTTCACCATAGAACCAAATCAATAGACATATATTATTCTAATAACATATTAGACATATATGTTTATATTATACATTTATATTAGATTATACATTACATGCATACATATATATATTATACATTATACAGGGTTAGCCTCAATGGTTCTTTGGGTTTCAAAGCACTGCGTATTGAGAGGTATACGACCAACAAAAACGGGTGATATATGGCAAGGTACATACACTCCCCAAGTTTAAAAGCCAGCCTCGTTGCTTGCGTGCTCGCTAGATGGCAGGCCTGCAGCGGCACTGTACAACATGGCGGCAATGCATGAGAAGAGTTTTTGTGTGTTGGAATATGCGAAGTGTTCTTCGGTTACGAGTGTTCAACGTGCATTCCTACGCTAATACGAAAAAGCTGCACCTGGTCATTTGTAGTATGTACCAGGAACTTGGTGAGTGCATGTATCTTTTCATGTATCACCCGTATTTGTACGTCGTATACTTGTAAATAAACAGTCCTTTGAAACCCGATGAATCATTTAGGCTAAACCTGTATAATTAATTATACATACATATTATACATACATATATGTTATACATTACATACATGCATTTATGTTATGTTATGTTATGTTATGTTATGTTATGTTATGTTATGTTATGTTATGTTATGTTATGTTATGTTATGTTATACATTCTAATAACATATTAACATATAGACAAATATTATTCTAATGACATTATTAACGTTTTTGCAGGGTGATTCAGACTATTAGCGGAGTTAGAAAGAACAAAAACCAGCCGAAACTTATCATCGGAAACGCCACAGGAATGAACTGTCTGATACACAAAGATGCAGAAATGACCAGCCCGTAAATGGTGGAATCCTTTTATTTGGCGTCACTTATAAAGCGGGACATTCGCCGTTGTTCCACTCTGCGATTTTTGGAACACGGGAAGGGGAAACTTTTCGTCAATGTTGAAACCCAATCAAAAATGGCGCAAATGTATTGGAATTGTTGGAATTCCGAATAGTTTGAAGTCGGATTGGAATAGGCCGGGTGGCCTTTTGAGACCCCGTTGCGAGAGTAGCGAGGTAAACAGCGTCTGCCTCGACTGGGACCCCGCGACGAGGCTAGTAAACTCGGAAATCCGCAGTGTGGGGGAGGAGGAGTATGGGTCGGAATAAGTCTGAGACTTTGAATTTTCCCAAACACGGTGTCTCAGAACAAACTTTGAAACATCCGTGAATGACTTACCTAAAATTGTAGACGGGAATGAGAGGAATACAACCAGTTCTTGGGACAGATGGCATAACCTAGCATTTTCGTGAATGTCCAGCTTAAGCCGGTTATTCGAGGCCAATCCACGCCAAAGCCGATCGTCAGTGTGGAAACAGGTCAGAAATGGCGTGGCGTGAAGTTGAAGATGAAGAAGATGAAGGAATCCAAGCCGACCGAATTTCCGCCACTCCAGGAAATTGGATCCATTGAATCCAGCCATTGCAGAAAAGCGGCGGAGTAGTTACTGTGGTGGTAGGGAAGGCTTAAGGTGCGTGTCTTCCTCGTGAATGTGAAATGAAGGAAACTGTACGCTGTACTTCAGAAAGATGCTCACCGAGGAAACTGGAGAACGGGAATAAAGGATCTCAGTTACCAGAAGTGGACGGATTTGCTTGGCGCAGAGTGGTCGTGAATGACTGATCTAAATTTTCCAGGCTAAAGCGGAGCATTCACCGCTGATCAATCACGAGATGTTTGGAACACGGGAAGGGAAAACCTTTCGTCAGTATGAGAAACCGATTAAAATTGGCGCAAATTATTGGACTTGAACTTCCGAATAGTTTGAAGTCTGATTGGAATGGCCGGATGACCTTTTGAGGACCTCTCTGCGAGGGTAGAGGGAAAACAAAGGTTCTGCCCGAGGCTAGATCATGTTGAAAGTAAAATCGGAAATCCGGCGTGTGGATGGGAGTAATTCTGGGACTTCGAACCTTCTCAAACAAGGTGTGTCTAAACAAACTTTGGAGCCTCCGTGAATGACGTGCCTAATCTTTCGACTTGATTTGGTGGGGAAAAAACCGGTCTTTTGACAAATGGCATAGCCTAACCTTCTGGAGAATACCCAGCTTAAGTAATGGAGTAGTGTTAATGGCAGAGTGCCACGTGACGTGGAGTGATCGTGAATGAACGACCTATAGTACGTGCACACGTTCACTTTCGCAACAGTTGATCATTCGCAGTCATGCCCGCTTCCGCATGGATTAGCCAGCCATTACGACGATGTCAGCATGTCCACAATCTCTACTTTCGTAAACTGTTGAATGTTCTTAGTACGCAGTCGGAACTTTAAATGACTAGCATTGATATATAACTCCAACACTGGCGAAGAGCGTCCTCTGGATAGGGATGGAGGTTATTGCGAAAATAACCGGTTTTCGGTTATTCAGGTTTTTTTTTCACCTCAGGTAAAACCTAGCAGTTATAACCGCTCAAACTAACCGGTTTTTGAAATAACCAGTTTTCGGTGTGTGTTTTTATATAAAAAACATACAAACGACTTTTGTAGACAAAACATTTTATTAATATTGTTTTCACAGGAAATCAATCCATTGGCAGATATTTATAAAAACTCTGTTCATAAAAACTCTTTCAGTAATTCGCCAACCAACAGACGTCTCGAGGGACCGGTTGTCGTTGATTGGCCTAAGATGGTGAATTTCAAAGCTTCATAAGTTGGTCAATTTTAGTCTAATCGTATCTAAAATCGATCCTATCTTCCGGTCCGGTTTTTTACCCGGTTATTGGATTTTAAAAAATAACCGGTTATAACAGGGACAAAAAAATAACCGAAAAACACCGGTTAACCGAAACAAAATAAAAACGGCTTTTGATTAAAACCGGTAGGTTTTCCCCATCCCTACCTCTGGCTCATCCAGTTGTTGTTTCCGGTTGCGATACCCATGCTTTTAGTTTCACTCACACTAGTTTTTAAAGCACTGATCACGCTAAATTACTAGTTACTGATATTAGTTAAATGCAGTGGCTGCTCGTCCATAAGAGCTACAGAGCTGCAGTCCCCCTCAAATTATTTTAAAAGATTGTATTTTCGTTTTTATTCTAATTGGCTCACTTTTCCACTTTGACAATTCACTGATCAACGAAAATGGCAAAAAAGTAATAAAAAATGTAAAAGGAAGACGGAAAATCAATCAAGAATTAAGAGAGAGACATACCAGTGCTGCATCAAGTTTTGCCCCTCCTACGGATCCAATATTACCTCAAAGAGCAAAGCAAAGCGGGACAAAAGCAAGATTTTCTCCTCTTGAAATTGTATTCATTTGAGCTGCATTTTTTTTCAGCTCTCATTTGGCGCGACATCCTCATTTGGCTCCTTTTTCCCTCTTTCTCAGTAGTTCAGTCGTTTTATTTAAATCCAATTCTGGAGGAGTTGCAATTTTTTGCTTCTTTATATTTTTTTCGGGTGCTGATTACGATTCCGAGGTTTGCCATCAATAATTTTTGTTGGAATTTTAGTTATAGCCAAAAAACACAACACCAGGTTTTTTTTATAACTCAAAAACTATCAATTTTTAGTATACCATCATTAGACACAAAAATAATCAGCAAAAAATTTCCTGCAACTTAGGTCTATAAAACTTTTGCAGCACTGCTGCAGGTACGTTTTTATTTTACAACACATATTGTTTCTTTCATCTTACAATCTATTCTCACTGATCTCAAAAAGTTTAATGGCAGGGCGCGCTGGTATCACAGACGGTGTTACAATTTCTAAATATTTCTTTAGCTTAAGCATTCTATAACCAAAAACAAATCCAGACTGATCTTACCCTCAGCAGGTTTCAAGAACCATTTTATTTATTATCCATGTTTTCATTTTCCGTGTGAGGACTAACACAGAACAATACAATACCACCAAGCATACTGAACACAGAGTATACAGTACACAGAACATAGAGTATATAGAGCACATGCATTACATTATATAAAACCTCCCACATATGCGCAGCAGACAACAAAGCTTGCAGCGCCATCTTCCTTTTCCAATTACGGCTTAGTTGCAATAGGTGCAGCTGAGATCACATTTCCGAACATTGGTCCTGCTTTCCTATGTGATTTTGATTTGTTTTTGTGTTTTCTACCTCCCTTAATTATTTGTACGTTGAATTTTCATAAATCCTACATAATTTCTCACTTATGTTTTGGGACTGCTGAATAAATTATCAAAATTTCGCAAAAAATTATGGTAAATAAATGATAGTGTACTAAATTATTCAGATAACGAACAATTCATTAAAAGGATTAGGTTCGTTAGCCAGTCAAATATTTCATTTGAAAATCAAGTAAATCAGCATGATGTTTCTTTTAACTACTCTAAAAATTTGAATCATTCAACTATAATATATTTGCTGTTAAAAAGCACTATATGTTTCGCAAATGCTTTTATTTGATGAGAAATAATTACAAAACATTTATGGATACGATATTTACCTATTAGTGCTCAAAAAAGCCTATTATTACAAAATACCTATTATTGCAAAATACCTATTATTATAAATACCTATTATTGCAAAAAGTAAAGCTCATTCTTTATATATTTAATATTTTTTGGGACTTCGTTCTATACTTAATTGCTTCTACTCATTAAAAATGGTAGAATGAATGTTACATTTCTTGTTTTTCATAAATTGAAGAATAGTACGGTTTCAACATATTAAATTAGATACAAAAACTTAAAATTCATAAAAATGTCCTTAAGTTTATCAAAGAGTAACTTTATTCATAGAAAGACAGGAAAAGCTGTTTACAAATTATTTAAAATATTCATCATTTTAATTTCCGAACGTTTGAAACAAATGTAATAATTAAAATTGTTCTTATGTCGTTGAAACATGAAGCACGAAAGAGATCATTTTTATCATAATGGATTTGATCGCATTTTTTTCTCATGACTTCTCGTTAATGTTCAAAATAATTAATAATAAAAATATGTACTTATTCAAAATTCCGTTTAAAGTAGGGATCAGTTTTAAAAGAAGGAAAGATTCGATTACTAGGCTTCGTCTTAACCCCTTTTATGTTGAAAACAAAAAAAGAACTTGCATTTTCACTGTTTCATCTATTTACTCAAGTAAAAAATGTGCATTCGTAGAGTATTTATTCTTTGAGAGCATGAAGAAAAAAATGAATTTATAATTGGACGTCGTTTTAAATTGTTCGTTTAATCTTCTAATTTATTAATCAAATACTAGACAATTCAACTTTATAAAGAGAACGTTCATTCCGCCATTTCTGTTTTAATTAATATGTTCTGAGACAAGGCAGTAATTACTTTTTTCAATGTTTTCCGATGATAGTAACGAACAGTTCCTTTCGTTTTTTGACCATATTCGCCTAAATAGGGACTCAATTATAATTAAGAAATGTTTAAGTTTCCTATTTATAATCTTCTTAAGTGTTTTGTTTCATTGAGACGCTTATAGTTCTAAAATATTTCATTTTTAAATTTTAATCTTTATCTTGGCCGTTCTGAAAGTTTCTTTTAGAACGGTGCAATAGCATTATCAAACATTTTATGAAGATTTCATTTTCGAAAAGCAGAGACACTCATTTTCAAAATTATCAGTAAAAATAAATTTGGAGTTCTTTCATCTTCAGAACAGCTTTTAAAGAATTTTCAGTTCTGAATTTGTTTAGGAAAAAAAAGTATATTGCCAGAACTTTGTTTAAGATGTTTATTCAATCCTCTTTCTACATCTATTTACTTATATAAGTTTGAGTTCGAAGAATTTTAACGACAGATGAAGTCTATTATTAAGAAATATAGACTTTTCAAGCACTAATTTTTTTTATCTAAATATGTTAAAAATTACGAAATGAAGTTAAAGTCTAACATGGGAATAGGCTATTTATCTGTCTCTTCTTATTTAAATAACTGATCACTTTAACGGAAGTTGATCATCAAGTGATTTCAATTTTCCTAACTCAAATTCGATTGATACAAACTGAAAGTTACAATCGCTCAATCATTCTGAAGATGATATAAACACATCCGAAATCTTATCATTGTTAAGACGAATTTGCATTGGGACAGAAGCTATAGAAAAACCACCTGACTCCATCGAGATCACGTCCCCGTCTGACTCACCAAAGAATAACAAATACAGAAAAGCCCAATTACTAAGGCTTTTACCAACCAACAGGCTGACCAACTTTTTTACAATGAAAAGAAGGACACAAATAGATTGAACAAAAAAATATCGTTACTAAAATAAACATTTTATTCATTGCAACAATAATACAGAATACGCTTTGATACGATAGATAAATACATAATAAGAAAACATTTGCAACATTTTATATCTTAATTATGTTTAAATGTCTATTAATTATTATTTAAATGAATACTTTTCCCTTGAATTAATATTCTTTGTCAATGTATCATCTTCTAACAGTATGTTGGAAATATGTGGACTAAGAAATATCCTTCATATTGAATTTTACACAAATATCAAAAATGAGAACATGTAGAAGGACACTTTTCGAAGGAGGACAGAACTTACAGAAGGAGGACTGTCCCACATAAGGAAGAACGGTTGGTCAACTTACAATTCCACCAATGAAATTGTGCGCAGCTGGATTTGTTGGTGGGTTAGATAAATGGGGTCAAGAACTCTTCAAATGCTGACGTCGAATCTGCCGCGTAATTTTGCTTTTGTTCCATTACTCATTTTTACAGGAGAGGAATAAATGTCATAACGCAACTTAAGAAGAAGTGCGGTTAGATGCTAAATGGCCAAGTGGTGACTACTTTGGTCATGTGACCGTCACATCATTTGATCGACTCCACTGAGATAGTAACTAAGTCAAATCGAAAATCTGATGCCATTTCTTCATTATGAGCGAATAAGTATTTAAACAATATACATCGATAAACTAGTTTCGATACATATGATAAGTTTGCATCGGAAATATTGCTTAATGTAGTTCTTTGCAGTTGAATCTCGATTAGGTTATAAACGCGCAGTTTTATATAATTTTAAATATGTGATTTGGAAATCTATGTTCAAAAAGATCGAGATTTAAAGACTTTGTTGTTTTAAATATTCAGCTATTTCTAATTAAGGTAAAATAAAAAATAATAAAAATATTTAGGGCTTCTAAAACTTATTTGCTACAAATTAATGGTTTGCTTTTACTTCACAGAAGAAACTTTAGGAAATTAATACACCTATTAAATTTCCACAAAGCACAAGGTTCAAATAACACAAGTAAACATTAACATTGACACCACTGTATACCCCCGAGCTCGGAACCCAAAGGGTTCCCTGTCAGTTGAATGGGTATACGTGGAAGGAAGTGCATACCGTGCTTTCGTAGGGAGACAGGAATGACCTCACATCTGTTCTTGCTTCCATTAAGTCGTCCAGACCCGCGTGCGATGTGTCCAAAGGAACAGAGCACTGAGGCTTTCTTGGATGAGGGTAGTTGAACACAAACTGGCCATATTGAGAATCGAATTGATTTACGGGGCCAAAGAGCATAATTGAATTTTGAAGTGATGAGAAATTATTAGTTATGGTATGAGAAACAACAGAATACAATACACCTGACATGAAATTGGCGAGAAATAAAGAAAAGGTAGCTTAATATAGGGAAGGATAATAGACAAGTAACACAATTAATCAAGGTTATATAAAAGGAAAAGATACGAACACGAACAAAAAACATACGGAAAATCTATGTACAAATATACAATGTGCCTGTTAAAGTCCGTTATATTGAAGTGAAATATAAATACGCTCATCTTCATAATTAAGGAAAAACGAGTAATTGATCAAAACTGTCTGATGAAATAGAACTACACAATCTATGTCATCACACATATATTGTAGTACACATATCGTCTGGAAGAACATGCTTGTGCTTCACTAGATCGCATAAAAAGTGCATTTAAACTTGTTTATATGCGACCTTTCATTATGCCATGCGATATTCAATTCATCATATGTAACAGATAAAATTTTGCAAAAATATATACAAAGAGCTATAAAACAATTAAAAATAATAATAATAATACAGTAATTAATAACAATAGTTTGGAAATTATAAAAGGTACTAAGATAAATATTTTTTCGCTGTATCCATTTGAATTTCAGGATTAATTTAATAGTATAGATATCGAAGATAGGGTAAAGATTCCCTTGCTGTTTCATCGTCTTCAGACGTCGTGCTTTCCCTTTGTGTTTCGTTTCTGAATGATGTTCTGCTGATGTTTTTTTCAAGTTAATAAAATGTGCCCGGTGCACACTTGTAATGCCGAAGGCATTGTGTGCTCAATCTCTCTTTTTGAGATGCCGTAGACATCGAATGCGCAGGTGACCTATAAAAAACTCACTGCGCATCCTAAACAGTGTTTGGCGACGGCAAAGAAAATTGCGCCAAAGAAAATTTGCGAAAAAATAGTACGCACCCTAAACTCCAGGTTTACCGACTGTTACTACGCTTCTGGCAATTACATCACTTCGATTTCTGATTTTGATTTCGTGGTTATTGTGTAAACAGAGGGAGAGAGAACGATCCTCTCTTATGTCTTTAATTATTCATCGTAACCTTTATTTTGTTTTTATGGGTACTGCTGTAAATAAATGCTTTCATTTTTAAAATTATCTGAAATATTTACTGCATTAACCTACAAGTAGATAACTGTTTGAATTTATGATGGCAAAAATTATTTTTTACATATCCAGGATGCCGAAATTATATTCAGACTTAAAAAAATCAAAATACAACACTATCGTCTCATCAGAAGAAAGGGCAATTTTAGATTTGTAAAAATATTTTTATTCATACCAGAAGAGGATATTTGGCTATATAGCCAGTGGCGTAGCTAAAGGGGGGAGATGGAGGGGTCGGTCCACCCTGGATGGCACTTCGAAAGGAGCGGCAAAATCAGACATGCAGGACAAGTTTATAAGTTAGAAGAGCAGTGGCGCTAGATCAAAATTACTAATGTCATTAATTCGCATTTTTCGACTTTTGTCGGCAAATTGTCGATATATGAAGAAAGACTGCTGATGGACGCCCGATTCGCGACCTATTTGCAGAAATCGAGGGCACCAAACGATGGATTAAGTTACGAAGTAAAGTTTTTCCCTGAAAACAACATCTTTATCTGCAAGTATACGAGAAAGTCGTGGGGAGATACTCCTAACTGCTTTATTTGCAAAAATTCTATGACAATTCTATAGAATCTACATAAACAAAATCTTTCTATAGAAATAATCGCTAATGAACGCTTCATGGAACTATAAAACGAAAATTAACTCTACGTTATGCTTGTCGCCAACAGTCTCTCGAAAACTTCGAAACACGATCCGTGTCCATTCAACTCGAACAGAGAAAATGTCAGGGTATTCACGCCTTGCTCATTAATTGGTAATTTTTAATCAAGGAAAAGAGGCACAGGGTCTTTCACTTTCTGGTTATTTGAAAATAAACAACATTCCGG
Organism: Araneus ventricosus; assembly: GCA_013235015.1. Taxonomy (NCBI): domain Eukaryota; kingdom Metazoa; phylum Arthropoda; class Arachnida; order Araneae; family Araneidae; genus Araneus; species Araneus ventricosus. The sequence goes on from BGPR01020168.1 coordinate 20,467, forward strand.
ATATATATTATGCAGAGTATCATTATCGATTGAAATATGACTAAGAACTGCTTGAAAATAGGTATAGATATAATGCAAGGTCTTGAAAATATTCAAACACAATATTTGGTTTATTATAACGAATTGAATTCAATGAATTAGGTTAGATATACAATACAGAAATTAAATTTCCTATCAAATGCTAACCCAGCTTGTTTGTCTTGATTCATTAGATTTGCTTCAATGCTATCATTCTGATTTATATTAGGTCAGAATCATTTATAATTTCGAATTCTTAAATTTTATAATATAATATACTTTCCAGAAATTGAATACACGCGTATGATGTAAACGCCATCTTTTCTAAACTAATAAAGCACGGGATTTTTTTATTTATTTGTTGTTAATGTACAAGGCGATTCGGAAGTCAGGATTAATTTTGAAAATAGATAATTAGAAAATGAATGAAGATAGAAAGATGCCGTTTGCAAAGTAACGAACGAAGTAACCAAAATTTACCGATAGTTTTGTGGGCAAACTAAACTACTGCTCATTTCAAAAAGTCGATACTACCAGTTTGGGGCGATTTTGCTACAAAAAGGGGTGACAAAAAAAAAAACAGTGAGTAAGATGAGGGCCTTTCCGGTCATTTTCGTTAGGTGGTGACCTTCGTCCGATTAGTCGTATTTTTTTAGTTAGTCTTTACAGCAAATCAATAAATTAAATTAAATCTTTCTGTATACTGCTAAGTAAAAGATATATATATCTTCCCCTCCATTTTTTCACTTCACCCCTATTTTGGTGAAATCAACTCCGCCTGGCCCATGCGCAAAAGCGCGGAGGGTTTCCGTATCTGAGAATGATCAGTACAGGATAGCTCTGTGGATGGTCAAGCGTTACATTACATAGGATAAGACTTTAGGCAGCGTACGGCTTACGAATGCTCAATATGTCGTCTTCCATTCACGAGCACAACTGTCGCATCTTTTAACAGCATTAAGCAGCATTTGTAGTCGTCACATTCTGCCAGATAAGCAATGTTATTCCTCCTTTATCATGTTCACACAGACACAGTCAGTCTTTCCGCTCTGGGATTCACCTTACTTTTCTGCTGGTGGGTTCGTTATCATGTTCACACAGGCACAGCCGATCTTTCCACTCTCGGATTTACCGTACCTTTCTGCTGGTGGGTTCATTATCATGTTCACACAGGCACAGTCAGTCTTTCCGCTCTCGGATTTATCGTACCTTTCTGCTGGTGGGTTCATTATCATGTTCACACAGGCAGAGTCAGTCTTTCCGCTCTCAGATCTAACTTACCTTTCTGCTGGTGAGTGCGGAAGTTTGGAGAGGGGAATGTCAGCTCAGGTATCATCTGACCGGGGTTCAAAATGACGAGGTCTGTCTCAAAATAGCCCTCGTTTTGCTACAATACGCGACGCTAATATAAATAAAATTAAAAACAATCTAAAACTCGGATTTACCTTAATGACTGCCTGCCAAATTTTATGCATTTATTCTCTTTCTATTTTAGGATTATTGTGTTCAGAAGCACAGAGACAAATATAATTACTTTTTATGCCTCAGGAAGGTCTACAACTGGAAATTCATCAACATCTCAAGCACGAATTTTTCGTCGTTTCTTTTATACTTTGTATATACGAGAAAATAAATACATCACAAAAATCTGATAAGTACAATACTTTATTTATGCAATTACAGTAAAATTATGATACATATAAAGGACTGTAACAAAGTCCTTAACTTGTTTCATCTTGAACGTAATTATTTCTTAATACCATAAAAACTATTTTTTCACTTAGAGAAAGAAAATTGAATTATTATATCCAAGATCTGAAACATAATCCAGTTAGAAGATGATAATTCATTCTTGGGGATTATTATAACAAAGCAAAAGAACACCAAATGGAAAAAATATTTACAAAAAAATTCCTTTATTTCTTTCAAAAACCAAAAGCTTTCAAATGACTTGATATCTGGCAAAATTTCAGTGACTTGGTTACGAAAATTTGTCATTTCTTTGTCCCTCCTTCTACGGTTTCTGACATTTTCCGTCTGATTCCTCGGCTTTAAATTCTTATTTAATGCGATTTTCACTGTAAAAGAACAACAACAAACTTTTTATTATACTACAAAAATAATGTGTAAGAATATGAAATATTATTAATGATATCTCCGCAACTAATAAAAGCTAATGTGTGCGAGTGTTGGAGATCTATATGGCAGGCCATTGAGCCCTTTAAGACCGAACCCGTACGATCGTGCGTGTGAGACATTAGCTAGCATTTCTGCTTCCTTTAGAGTTGTATTTAATAAATGCCGGAAAAGAACTATTGTTCTAGTTTCCAGAATATCAATAATATCTAGTTTTCTCAACACACGGCAGACAGTCGATATTTCAATTATAATCGCGTTCAATCTGTTGGTAAAAAATTCGTGCTAAACATTTGAATTATTTATCAGTCGCAATTAGCTAATTATTAATGCACATTTAATTGCTTAGATACCAATTGTTAATTTAATGTTGAAATAAATGAAAAATAGAAAATATGTTAATTAAGAGTTAATATTGTTACAAAAATCGTTTTGTGGGTGTATGGTGTAAAATGTCCAACACGCAGGATAATGGGAATGAAGGTTTATTCACAAATATGCAGAAAAACACGTAGCACAGGTAACAGGAAACAATGGATCTTGCACAGATTAGCAACGTGAACAGACAACAATTCACAGATAATAACAGTTCAGCACTCCGATATTTAGCAACACAAACAGTCAGCAAATCACTAATAACGACAATAACAGCACTTTCAATAGCGCTCAGCTCACCAGTTTCCTCTAAAGACGAAACTCTTAAGTCGTTCCAGTGGATCAATACCGCTCGGTGTCTATCAGCTTGCTATCTCGCATAGCGGATAGAACTCCAAAGACGCTCACGCTCCAAGGCGATCCCAATCGATCAACATTCACCCCGTCATCCAAGCGCTATCCTTATATAGCCCTCCCCCGGCATGCCGTGACGTCACATGGAATCATATAGTACATTCAAACGTATCTCCTCTCTTAATAGAGATATCGAGAAGATTCCAGCACCTTTGAGATCCCATATTTCGTCGCCAAAATCACCAAATTTGTCGCCCAGGTCAGGGGTCCAGACGTGGCTGGAGCCCGTCATCCCATATTTACCCCTGTAAAACTCTCTTCCCAACCATAAGACTCACATTGCTGGGAAGCGACTTTTCATGTTTGTAACAATATAATTGCTCTTTAGACGTAATATTTTTTTACCCGCACGATCGTGCTGGTTCGGCTTTAAAAGAGCTCACTGTCCGAAAATCGACTTTCCTTCTACAGTCTCATCTCGCGTGATCCGATGCACACTTCGGTGTTTTCTTTCAACTGAATCACTAAGTAACAGCCTTAAGACTTGAAATGGGTGCTATATTAAGAAAAAAATAGCTTAAAAATACATGGTTCATTTCCTACCACTTAAAAATGAAATATTTTACATATAGAGAATTTTTTCTGCTTTTAGCTTTTTCACAAGAGAGTTTCACGAAATATGTTTCACCGCCTCCAAAGGTCTTCAGTATTCTGCTAGAAACTTCCGCGAGTCGCATTGTCGTTTTAACTGTATCAGTACTCATATGTGCCAAGCTCTTTCAAAGTATTTTGATGGATCTCTTTGAAAGCTTCGAAACAAAGCAGACAACTCACAGAAAGTTCCACACTAGGATTTTACTCTACCATTGAAATCCTATCTTCCTCCTTAGTTTACTATTGGGGAAGCAAGAAGAATTTGTTGTCAGTACATGTGTTCGTAATTATTCAGTTCCGACAACGAAACTAGGTACAAAAGTTTTGGGTAAGGTAACACTGACGCTATGTTCAGCGAAAAGTACATCTGGAAATACTGCAAGTCCTAATGATCGCGCGAAATGCTGTGTGGTCCTTCCTTGAATACACTCAGTATCCGAAAGGAATCTATACAGAATAGACATTGTCTGAGGAAATACAGGAAGATTATCTAAAGAAGCAGGGGGAAGTAAATTGAAGGAGGCCCTCCGACATTTCGTGAAGACGAAGAAGAAGAAGAACAACCACATATTGGATGATCCGCGAAGTTTCATTTGCCTACTGAAAATACAGGAGTATCCCATATTTCAGAAGTTTCGCTGCATATAAATATTTCGCTGCCCAGTGCGATGACCTTTCACGGTCTCATATGTGCCATTTTAAAAAATGCAAAAGCACTTCTAAAACTCGGTGTGAGAAATGTAATGTATATTTTTGTTTATACAAAACTAAGAACTGTTTCAAAAATTTCATTGTAAAAAAGTGTAGTCATTAAAATTGTAATTTCCTTATTTGCAAATATATTTTTTCTTATAAATTGTTTATTACGATGCTTAAATATTTATTTCTTTTAGTAATAAATATTGAATGAAAACTAAACTTTGAAAAGATAAATTAGGTGAAGCTTACATAGACAATGCCTAACCCGCACGATCGTACGGATTCACGTTCACACTGAAAAAGCCTAAGCCGCAGGGTTGTACGGGTGCACTCCTGCATTTGAAGACGTCCTAAATTTTTAAAATTATTTTTTACAGTACCAGTAGGACCCAAGACTACCTATAACCTAAAAAAATTAAATTTAAAGATGAAAATATTTCCGGTCTTAAAGGGATAAACCTTTCAAATTTGGCAAAAGCATGCTCTGGAGGGTCGAAATGTGCGCCATTTTCAAACATCTAAATTAAAATTTTTATTAATTAAAAATTAGCAAGATTACGACTAATTTCGTCTACAATTTCTTGAAATATTATCAAAAAATGATTTTTACACCATCTTAAAATTTAAAAAATATATTTGCAATGACCCCAGTTAAGCTGACGTACAATTTTTCTCTTAATTATGACAATTTTTTAAGGATTTTTTTATGCATAATCTGAAAGAATGCATTTCACTGTTGTAATAAGTGTCTAACCGTTTTCCGTTCTTCTACAAATATCTAATTCTTCGTTTTTCTTCCATTGTTGAAAGCTAAGGAATTAAGATTCTGTTCATTTTTTCATATTCCTTGACAATGTCGAAATGAATTTTAATTTAATTAATGAATTTTTTTAATCGAATGAAATTAATTAACTTCCTCGTTTATTTTCATCATATTTATTATTAACTTTTAACTAAAAAACCCTCTAAAATATTACGTATCCGGTATGATGAATGCTTCAATCCAACTAGCCGTTGTATGTATACTCAATATAATACAATTAAAATACACTGCACCCTTTTAATCTACTAACAGCTGCCGCATTTTGCGTGAGGAATAAGAAACTGAAGTTAAGAATTTCGTAAGACAATAAACCATTAGATGTTAAATGACGCAGGGAATTTTGGGAGCTTCATGTGCGCAATGAACAGAACAGGTGTAGGGCTACCAAATTAACCCTCTGAGCGCCCAATTATTTTTAACTTTTAGCTATCATGATAGAAAACTTAGCTTTTAAAGTAAGCGAATCGATCTATTTTGTATTTAATTATATATCTGAAATGTTAAGAATACTTTATCCATGATTTTTTAAGAAAATATACATCTAAATACGAGCTATCTGTTTTTGAACTGAACTTGAGAAACGTAAAAAGACGTTTGCGCCGCTCGGGGTTTTTTAACACAGCTTGAAATGTCTATCACAGTTTGAGATTTTAAAATACTTTGCTGAGGAAACAATGAATATCAAGTAAAGCATAAGAGATTTAATTGAAATTAAACGCAACCATTATTTCTGACGAAAGGGTTGGTCACCATAGGCGACAAGTAAGAAATAACAGTTCTAAAAATATTATATTCTATTAGATTTATAATATTATATATATGTAATAATCTCACTTAATTTTCTTTTAGATTTTAATGGTTATATTTTAAAGTCTTAATGTATTGCAAAATCACTTTCCTTAAACTCCAGTTTCGTTCTATTTCCCGCTCTGGAGGTATATTAAATCTCTCGTTTTGACATATTTATTGATAAAAGAATATTCTAATTGCTTCCACGCGCCAACATAAATCGCGAAATCAGCGACTTATTGTCGCCATGAATTTTCCCTAAAACACTTACGTAATATACTAAAAATAGCTATTATTCCCTTCACTTTGATCACATGTCTATCTGTTAAAATCCCTACCTGAGAAAAGCAGGGATATTCTGTTCACTTTCGGCTTAAAACTTATACTAAGATGTACGTACATTCCGTCACTCTCCGATAAATAAAATGGAAATTTATAATTTAACTCGGCCTGTGTTTTTTGTTTAAAGACTACAATAATGAATACATTTTATAGAGTAGACAGGATGGTCTGTATGGAAAAATATTCTTAAAGATGTAAAAATTAAAAACGAAACAACGTAATGGAGAGTGACGGGGAATAAAAAATGGCTGACCAAAATAGCTGCAAATGTATCGGAACTTCTAATAGTGCCTCCTGAAAAATCAACACCAGATTCTTGGTACTTTTCCTGATGTCCAGAAATCCAGATGCCAGCACTAAAATTCCGTACTGCAAAGTCAAATCCTCCTCCACATCTGTTATACAAAGTGATTTAGCTATCATCGATTCTCTACTCTAGACGAATATGCCAAATTTATCGCCTGCCAAGAGTTACAGCGAAGCCTGAGCATCTTCAGTGCAAAGCAAGTGTTCGATGGCCAGCGTTCTGGAAAAAAGTGTTAGTGCTTCAAATCTTCATTTCGTTTTATGCTCCTGCTTCGGTTTTCTTCAAAAAAAAAAAAGTAATTCACTGATGACATAATATCAAAGAAAGTTTGTGTACAAGTGCATCTGATTCAAATAATATCTACAAGCAAAATTCCTCGACTTGGTGCACCAAAAAAATATAACTCTTATCGATAATTGTTTAATTCTCCACTGTTGATTATTAATTGATTTTCAGTTTCATATTTGAAAAAAAAATTATTTGGTGTTGTTCTGTATTGATTTATATTTTATGATTGATCATAAATTGATATGAAATTGCATTTGAAAAAAATTTACAGTGTCCATATTAAATTTTGAAATTCAAGGTATTCATGTTGAGTATAAGATATTTTACAAAGAAATATTAATTTTCAAAGTTTGGGGTTATTATGTTTTTAATCATATGTTTCATTTGATATAATAATTTTTGACATTAATTTAAAAAGTGAAATTATTCTCGTTTTGGTTTCGAAATTTATTTTGCTGGTATCAATGCTATAATAAATGTTGAGGTATATGGGTTTTATTAAGAATAAGAAATATTCACTTAAAAATTTTGAGTATTACTTTGCAAAGTTTAAGTGGCAAATTTGATTTATTCACAGATTTTATTTGTACATAGTTTGTTTTTATGCATCTCTTATATTTTGAAATGAAGTCTCATGCAAAACTGAAAATAACATATTTCGATTATGGTTATAATAAGAAATGCTACTTAAAAAAAATGGCCGTAAATGTTTATAAAGAAAACTCAGTTTAAAATACTCTAAATTTTATAATTCACATAAATTTTAATTGCCTCATAAATTAATTTTGTTTAAATGTGTTGTTGGAATATGGCAAATAATTTATTTTACATGACTTAAAAGAAAAATAAATGAAGCAAATTTTACTCTACTCAGAGATATAAATAATAAACAAAATAAAATAAATATTAACACCAACTCCCTCCATTCTGAGGCCTCTGGAGATCGGTTAT
>BGPR01020169.1:0-23491 GCA_013235015.1 Araneus ventricosus
ATTTTGACATTAGGAGAGGTTATCAACCCAATATGACCCAATCAATATCTTTACATTTTTCAAAAACAAACTTAATAGAAAATATGCATCGAAGACGGGTCAGCTAATCGAAAATGTTTCGCCGAAGTGTGGCATAATAGATCACGTAACTATAATTTTGCATTCAAAACACTAAAAACGCTTGACATGTCGAAAATAAATTGAAAGATAAAGGAGTCACTTGAATAATTTTTGAGAAAAAAAGAAAGCGTACTGAAGACGGTTGTGACAAAATATTTGCTCTTAAAAGATTTGTACTTAAAGTAAATAATTTACTGGACTGAGGAAAGGAACCTTTTAAATCAAAATAATTAAATTAATAAGATATTTATAGTATCTACTGGCAATTAGTGTTTCGTACTAAAAAATAAAACCAGCGGGAGTGGTCTCCCCTAAACTTTCTCGTATACTTCTCGAAAAAGATGCTGTTTCCCCTCCCCCCGCGTGTATAAAAAAATCCGAACGTATTGTAACCCAGGATCCAATGACTATCAGAAAATATTTAGGTAAAAAATCAAATTCGAAGAGATGCGTTCCGATTAAATGCGTACCGATTTCTACTCTTTCTTGGCTCAAGGACAATCCTTCCGCGTGCACAGATTGCTATCAAGTACGCATGCGCATGGAGAATCGGATGAAAAAAAGCGCCAAGCAGGAGTCAATAAATATCGTGCACAGAAGATTGCATTATGTACGCATGCGCGTGGAGATAGCGGACCCGTTGGAGATGCGCTTATACAGACCGAACCTTCTGACGGATTTGGCCCAAAATTTGATACGGACCTAAATTCATGACGATAAAACTGTGTACCAAATTTTATCCATCTAGCTATTCAAGTTTTTGAGTTATAGTGTTCACATGACTTCGGACAGACAGACTTCCCATTGACGGATTTTGTCCAAAATTTGACAGAAACCTACAAATTATGTTTAAAGACCACATACCAAATTTCATCCCCGTAGCACTCATAGTTTTCGAGTTATCGTGTTCACAGACAAACAGACAGACAGAATTCCCAAACTGTGCTTTTCGGCCTCGAGGAGGTCTAAAACGTGGAGATCCGTCAAAATCTCGAGTTCGAATTTTTTGACGATTGCAATACTTTCTCTTTGTATACTTCGTATACGAGAAAGTAAAAAGCACAAGAAAAGAAACAGCTAGCAGAACTAATCATGGTTCGTAGAAAAGAATATCAGCGAGATTATAAACGATAGCAGAAGAAAGAAAGTGTCGAAATCATCATAATGAAAGTTAATACGACACATAAAAAAATCTCTATGCCTGTTACTTCATATATCAAACACATTGGTACCGATTTTTATTTGTTTATTTTTGGGAATATGCGATCTTGTGCTGTGTGATTTGTCTTGAATTTATTACATCATTAGAGTAGCACAAATTACACTGAAATCATATCCTTAAATTTGAGTACCATGCAAATGCTTGAAATGTGTTGGCACTCACTTAATCTCAAGAGATGTTCTCGCAAATTATTTCGATATTAATGTCGCTCAGAACGCCCTTTCGCAATTTTTGCACCTCCCAAGTGTTGCTACAGGCTGTTTCTCATCGCAGTTTGAAGGCGGGTTTTCCTCCAACGCGGTGAGCGTCTTCACTTCGAAATCCCAGCTGCAGAAAATATAACCGCAGGTGGTGATTTTAGAATAGTCGTAACTCTCACTTTTTGCTTCAGTTCTTTGTTTTCGCGAATATATGATATGGTAAATAAAAAATTTTATTAGTAGTATTATTCACATTGTAATAGATGCCTCTAAATAAGGAAAATTTAGACTAAACAAGCTTGCAAATGCTATCTGTGGTCTGTTTTTTTTTCTCTGTTTACGTTAGATTCAGTTGGTATTTGCAGCTGTATGAAACTAATTCGATTAATCAGAATTGTAATCGAAGAAAACAAAACCTTAAAGAGGACTTTAAATTTATTTTCTATTGAAAAGGAACGCCATCCCTCAATTTTCCAATGATTACTATCTTTCGTTTATATTTGAATGATTTTGAGGCATTTTCAAAGGCATGTTTTTAATTACATTACACATTTTTTTAATCGTTCCATTTTCCTTTTACCTGTGGTCATTAGGGAAATGTTTTAACGGGCAGGATGACGGTAGAAGTTTGTTCAATGATTGCATTTTCTTGGTGTAGTCTTTTTAAGAGGAGAGTGAAGACATTACAGAACTCAAAAGATTTGCAAAGTGTTAAAAAAAAGTTTCGTATCAGTTTGGGGTGTTAGTAATGTTAGACATTGATATTCCTCTGAGGATATGTTAATTTAATGAAAGACCATGCCACTTTCAAATTATATAAGTTCAATCCTAAAGCAATTAAATCTAATTCTTTCTATTTATATTTAATAAATAATCCAAAATTAATTTGAATCCAAAATTAAGAAACCGAAACTTTCTTCAAAAGTAATACGATGAATGTAAAAAATGCTTCAATATTGTGAAGTTCTAACTTCAAAATCACCAATAATAAATATAAGAATCACAGTTCTGATTCGATGGTTTTCTGATTATGCCTAGCGATACTAACTGTTTTTAAATTTCTTGATGCTTAGAATTTAATTAATTCTCTTCAAGATGTACGTAAATCATTCATTGGTTGGCACTTATTCTGATAGATGAAAGCTGTACAAGATTCTTTCTTTATTTCAATTCAAAATACGTATCCATTACGTTTTATTGTTTCGGAATTGCTAAAACAGAGAAACGATTTCTGGAAAACACTTAATTTTATAAGTCACAATCACTGATAAATTATTTTAAGTCTACCAATATTTGCCGAATACTGAATTATTTATTAAAAACTCGATTCTCAATTTTCAAAACTTCTAGTTTTATTGCTGAACTTATCTTCTTCTTTTCTTAAAATTTTATTTACATAATTATTTCTTTTATTAATGATGAACGCATTTTCTATGTAATAAATTTGTGAAAACATTTTTTTTCGTTGATAGATTTATAAAGTAAAATATTCGCAATAAAAGTAAAAAAATAAATACAGTAAAGTAAATGTTCTTCTAAATATAACGTTGGAAAGTAAGCTGAACTGTAGATTGTTATAGATTTGTGATCTTTAGATTTATTAAATTCAATTTCGTTCGCTCGCTTTTTAAAACCAAAAGATATGAATTTCTTTTTAGGTCCTCTTCTACGCCTTTAGCTGATCCAAATTCATTGATAATTGTTTTCTGCGGTCTCTTCAAATTTCTATTAACACTTTGAAATTTCTAACCAATTAACTATTATTTGTTTATTTAACTTAACGTTCAAATATATTCTATAATTCGAATTGATCCTGATTAACTCGAAGTCAAGACCAAAAATCATTATTATTTTTTTAATTCTGAATTGTTTTCCTTAGTTATATGTCTGCACCTTCTCTCCACCGAGTCTGTTTTATTTTACGTGTAGTAAATTCAATAAAAAAAAGAAAGAAAACAGTTATCACTTTTTTTTTAACTTCGCATTAGGTATGAATTGTATTGTTTGTTTATTTAGTTATTTTCCTTGTTGCACTCATTTTTAGCCCAAATTTTTCTCCATTCCAACTTTTTGATAAACCAATTTTTTTTATGGTATTGTCAGCTTTTTAGCCAAGTTTCGCTATAATTAGCGAAATTCCACAAGCGAATGCATAACGCAGGAACTTCATTTGAAAAATAGTGCTTAAACTTCGGTAAGAGCAGCAGAGCGAGCTTGTGCTATTTAGAAAAGAGCGGGAAAAGTGCGTTCATTGCAAAGATTGGAAGAATAAAAACCAGCGGGAGTTTCTCCCCTAAACTTTCTCGTATACTTCTCCAAAAAGGTGCAGTTTTCCCTTCCCCCGCGCGGCTAAAAGAATTCGAACCTTTTGTTCCCAGAATCCAATGACTACCAGAAGGTTTTTCATTATAGCGATTGAAAAATATCTAGGTAAAGAATTTCAAAGAAATGCGTAACGATTTTCCACTCTTACCGGCTCAAGGACAAACTGACGTAATTCGCTACTCCGTAATGAAATTCCTCTCCGTTCTAACTGTACGCATGCGCGTGGAGATAACGGATTCTCTTCAAAAGTAAATTATACAGACCGACAGACAGTCAACCCTTTGACGGATTTGGCCCAAAATGTTATACGGGCCTACATTCATGACGATAAAACTGTGTACCAAATTTTATCTATCTAGCTATTCAAGTTTTTGAGTTATAGTGTTCGCATGACTTCGGACATACAGACAGACAGACTTCCCGTTGACGGATTTTGTCCACAATTTGATAGAAACCTACAAATTATGTTTAAAGACCACATACCAAATTTCATCCCCGTAGCTCTAATACTTTTCGAGTTATCGTGTTCACAGACAGGCACACATACATAATTCCAAAATTGAGTTTTTCGGACTCAGGGTGGTCTAAAACGTGGAGATTCGTCAAAATCTCGAGTTCGAATTTTTTGCCGATTACAATACTTTCTCTTCGTATACTTCGCATACGAGAAAGTAAAAAAGTGCTTAAACTTCGGTAAGATCAGCACAGCGAGCTTGTCTTTGTGCTATTTAGAAAAGAGCGGGAAAAGTGCGTTCATTGCAAAGATCGGAAGAATAAAAAAAAATCGGAGTAAGGCTTTTTTTTAATTTTTCGCTGGCAAGGCGTCAAAAGGTGCAGGCATAAACAAAACAAAAAAATAATAACTTACACGTCTGTCCGTCCTGTTGGGAGCCTTCCGCGAAAGCATCACTCTGCGGCAGGTACAGCCTCAACCATTCCATGACCAAGGTGGTCAGGAGACAACAGTGTTGCGGGAACAGAAACTTTTCGCGATCATTGTAGCTCTCGTTCTGTCGACTTAATTGCTCGCGCCGTCCATGTGCTTGTTGATTTCGACCTACGACGAAGCGGCAACAACGAAAATCTCGTTTTCTGTTACGTCACGCACACTCGCCGTGACGTTTTTCCGTGACGTTTCGGCTCGCGGAGTCGGAATGAATTCCACGCACGGTGCGGCCGGGGGTTTTCAGGTGGACAAACAACCGAGAAGTGACAGGTAGCGCGATGAATTGCGGAATTTTTTTTTCTTTCGCTCGCATCCTCTTTGGAACGGGAATAGTACAGTGCGTGCAGCATAGCTTCCTCGGAATGCGAAGTATTTTATTCTTCTTATTTTTATTATACAGACTGAATTTATTATACCAAAAAAAAAAGAAAGAAAAAGAAAAGGAATTCCTTTTTGTACACTTTTTATTCTAAAACGATCATTGGAACTTTCGAGTTGTTTCTATCTTTTACGTGGATAAAAATTTATGTTTTGAAGCTAGTTAAACATTACCAGTATTATTTTAATAGAGAATCGCAAAAAGGACAGTATTTTAAGGATATTTTTCAACTTATTTTAATATCTTAGAAGAACAAAGAATAAAAAGAGCGTAGTTTGTGTATTTATTTGAAATCTTTTGTTCATACTAAATGTAATACGTGTGGGCGATGTGGAAATAATTTTCAAGCAAAAAGCACACATACTAATTGGGCATAAATTCCAAAGCCATTCCGTAGTCCAATGTTTGTTTTTTTCCGACTTTTTCTCTGTTTTCTTGATATCTTTATAAACAATACTATTTCTCGTGTTTCCTTATTTTGTATTTAAGAATCGGCAAGGGATTCAATTTAATCGAGCAGACAAATTCTTTACGTCAAAAACGTTCTTTTTTGTTCAAATTTTTGTTCTTATATATTTTATTAAACCGTTTTTTGTTGTCAATTTTTTGTTTCTTTGAGGAACGATAACGGAGAACATGTTACTCAAAATATTATATTTGTTTCTTAGCACCGTTATGTTCAGTTTATAAAGCGTAGAATTCTTCTTAAACGTTTCAGATGTATTGTACCGACATTAAAATGCTTTAAATGTCGGTATTAAACATTTTCCTTCAGAGATTATTTTGAACTTTTCATTGCACTATTAAAAGACGAATGATTCGAAAAAACGCCGATATTTCTTTCGGCGAAAAACCTATAATTTAGGAAAAAGAATGAATAATATCGATATTATGAGCACGGTAGTAAAGATTTAATATAATTCATCGATTTCAAGCCCCTCGTAGTGATTTACTTTTCTCATCTTTGCAAATACTCTTTTGAAATTTTGAGGCAGAAATTTCTCGAAACAACTTTATCGAGAAAGTAATGACAACAAATGGATGTCATAAGAAGCAATCTAATCATCAAGAACTCCAAGGCGTGGTTCTATTTTAAATGATAGAAGGAAAAAATGTTACTCAAAAAAGGCAGTAACACAAAATACATTTCCGATATGACGTACCCAGAAAATTTAAAATGTTTTTATGTGTTACGACTATGCGTTTTAAATAGAACAAAGGTTGATATGCAACATTTTGCATCTTAGAATTACCGGAGTATTTTTTTAAACGTTAATACAAATTGCTGACAGCAATTTATTTCGTAATTCTGAATTAATCTCAAGTTGTGCAGGGTGTAGAAACTTCTGGAAGGTGAGAAGTGCTCAGAGACGAATTGGAACAGTAACGTAAGATCGGAAACTTTATCGTTACATGCTTTCGTGCAGAGAATACGGAAAATGAGCACAAGTAAGTGAAGAAAAAGCATTTTATAAGTTCGCTTTTGAAGTGCACAAAGGACACAGGTCGTGTTCAAATTTCCTGTTATGATAAGGTTTACATTGAATGTTGTAGTGATGACACTCTCGACGTAAAGAAAAACTAACACAACAAAAGAAAGATGATATCTTTACTGGGTATGTTGCAATTATCCGCAGTGAATGCTGTGGGGCTTGATGGAAGTGAATAAAGGCAAGTATAGTGTATGATGATGCCATGTTTTCTTTCGTTCAGAATGTTCATCGTGGGGATTATTCTTGTCGAAGATCTTTCATCGTGGGGATTATTCTTGTCGAAGATCTTTCATCGTGGGGATTATTCTTGTCGAAGATCTTTCATCATTTATTATATTTTCATACAAGGTTGATGACCATTGAACTTTGGGTTCACCGAAAAGCTCCTATCAAAGGACAATCAGCTAGATATTGGTCTGAGACGTCCTCGTCTCTACAAACGCATCAATTTTGACAGCATAAATCAAACCTGTGGAGACAGGCCACAAAAGAATCTGTCCTATCATATACTGATTGATTCTTGCAAAAATGATATCCTGTTAGCACTACAATGAGGTTCAAATCGGAAATTTTGAAGTCATGTTTCCGAAAATCTCCATATGTCATATTATTTTGAAAGCTTTCTTGAGACATGATAGCATATGGGTATATCGTGGTACCGTTAATGTCCTGAGTGGTTAATTTGTCCCAAGTCTCTCTCCGTAGTATATCGAAGTGCCCTTTAGTCAAGAGATATTAATGAATTCCAGATGTTATAAATTTCCTAGGCAATGGTAGCAGTCGGTTGAGAAACTCCAAGAGTTTGCGAGGACCACTGATTGTCGCTGTAGATTCAACATTTTGTCAGAGACTGTTGTGGCAACCAGCGCGTGGCCTCTCTCAGGATGATCGTTTCACCCTTAATCCACCATATTTGTTCTCTGTTTATGTTAAATCAATCCAGCACGAAAAACACTGAAGTTGTTGATCGAAAAACACTGAAGTTGTTGATTTGCCTGTCTAAACCGCTGGTAAATATTCAGCATTCATTTAAGTCTCAGCGCCATCATATAGGACATGTCTGATACCGTCTGATCACGGAATCATGAGCATTCTGGAAGATGCCCGGCTTATTTTAAACGGCAGCTACGGAGATGTTGTACTCTCCTCTGCATCGTCCACGGGGGTGTGCACCGAATCCTTTAGGAAAACCCAAAGTGTTAAAGGCAGTGTAGATTCGCCGATGAGTCGACCAGTGTATGGGATCATCAAGTTCGTTCCACCGTTGTCCACACGGCTCGTTTTAGTGTTGAGAAACATCGTGGATGAAATGCTCAGGAGACCAATCGTTCTTGAACCACATTTTGCCGAGCTGAGACTGCAGACCAATTTTTCACCCTTAACGTCGAGCAAAACTTCCTCCGGAAGTATTCGATAGCCCCATCCGTCCAGGACATGCAGGTATCAGGCCGCCTGGATCTATTAAGCTATCGCCGACAAAGCCGAGCCAAAAATTTGTAACTACTTTTTATGTAGCATAGGAGATCTCCGATGCCGTATACCACGTAAAGATGACATTTCCTGTCCTAATTATCCATGTAATTCATATTCATCATAGAGCTTTCAACCTCTTTATAAGCTTGTACATGAAACGCCCTGCATTTAAAAGTAATTCTACAATTTTGAAGTTCAGAATCCCTTCTATATTTTTAATATTTCGATCGTGCGTGCAATTCTCATATTTTAATAACACAGACAAATCCTTTTTAGGAGGTTACGCTTAAAGGTTTTCTCCTTGGAATTTGATGCGGTGGTAATAAACTAACATGTGCACATCACTATCTATTGCATCCATTTATTCAAGGTAACTTGTGAAATATGAACACCGCAAACAGGACTGCTATATTCTAACTGGCTCGTGCAGGAGTGAGGATATATTATAAACGCTAAAGAAGTTAACTCATAGTAACTATAACAACTTTAATAACGTAACAAGATGAAATTAAAAGGTAAAGTAAATTATATTTAAATTAACATATTGACAACAAAAACATAACAGTGCTATAAGAGCAGTGCTAGAAGAGAGAAGTTCCAAAAGGACGACGACAGATAATGTCCTATCCTTTATAGGATTCAATTCTTCTACGCATGGGCAGGAAGGTTGACTGCGTATGCAGGAATATGCTGTTGCCACACCTTGCTTTACACGCTAAATGTGTTAAAAAATTGTTAAAATTTTTCCATGTCATTTTGTTATACACAAGGGAAGAAATCTAAATCTTTTCGGGAATTTCCCCACTTCAGTGGCGTAGCGAGGGTAATTAGAACCCGGGTCATAATAAGATGTTTTCCCCCCCCCCCCGTCATCATCAGTATCCTAACTTGTGTGAACGGCACCTGGAGGTGTTATTTTTTCGCGCCTTCATCATATTTGATGAAGGAGCTCCTTCATCATTTTTTTTATTCCAGTCGTCATCAGTATCTTAACAATGGTAAATGTCGCCAGGGGGTATCATTATTACACACTTTCGTCATATTTTACTTTAAAAATGGCATAGAAACCTTGGTGATTTGACTCGATGGCGCTCCCTAAAACTAGCGCCCGGGACATCTATACGCCCCTTGCCCCAAGGTCGCTACGCCACTGCCCAAATTATCTTACGATTCCCTTCAAATCCACGTATTATGCCCTTGACCGTATTATAACCATGAGGTGTCATCTGGAACAGCTAAACATGAAAATGAGTAGACAGACAGATCCACTCCTAGAAATCGCGAAAGTAAACTAGGAATGATCTCGAAATATCCAGTTCTCGCGCACAGACACGTATGGGAATTCACTCTTTCTGAAACCTTTTAAGACGGGTATCACCAAGGTATCACAGATCACAAATTCAGGCATTCATTACGTTATCTTGTGATTTCGAGGAAGCAAGTTTAGCATCAACTATATCTTGCGCTCAAACACCCAGCTGGGCAGAACGGTCGCCGTCGATTGTGTAATTCGAACACATCGTCACTTGCAATTGAGAATTCATCAACATCTACATTTATTAAATCTAATTCATTTTTTCAATTCCTACTATTAGTTCACACTCTCCCTGTATCTTGTTCAAATTTTGCAATCGATTTTAAACTAACTTCCAGATGAGCTGGAGACTAGAAACTTTAAACATAGCTCACAACTAGATGACAATGCAATTTTAATTCGCTTCTTGTCTGTCTGTCATTTCATATTTTGCATACGCAGTACGTTTTTCATTACATCTCGAAAACTATTAACATTACAGACTTGGTTCTTGGGTATATGGATGGCCCATGGGATCATCGAAGCACACCCATATTTTAGCCATATATTTGTGCATTCGCAGTATGTTTTTCATTATATCTCGAAAACTATTAAACTATTAATTATTAAAGTAGGAATTCACTTAAAATTCTTTTTTATATTACTTGTTTTATCGAAACTTCTGTTATAATGATCTGTAACAAATTTGCTCGCTATGAGCCGTGATTTTCAAGTGCCTGCTGGTAGGACAATGGAATTTTTATTACAAACGTGCGTACTTTAAGATCCCATCACTGTGTCGCGACTTCATTCGTCCGAATTCTTGAACCATTTCGGTCCTTTCAATACGCGGGTATATTCTTAGAGGAGAAATTATCTAGTCTTTTATGCATTTTGGATACCAGATCCGCGGATTCTAGACGAAAATATCAGACGATATGAGTTTCAGTTGAAAACCTTTTTGAATTAATACGTACTGTAATCATTTTATACCTTTTTGAATTAATACGTAATTTATTTGTTTTTAGTATATTTGGGCTCATTTCTACATAAAGGAAATAATGCCTATTTCATTTATTTTATATACAAGATATTCATATGAACAAATTGCATGTTTGTTCCTGCTATTCCTTTTCATTGTAAAAGGAAAAACAGCGAGAAAACCTTTTAAAAGAATACATGTAATCCAATACTTACTGAGGTCACTAATTTTTTTAATCGCGGACAGGTCTAATCTGACAGGGAATTTCGTTTGAGCTTGATTTTAAAATTTGTCCCGTGCATTCTCTTTCATTCTTTTAAATAAAAGAAGCAATAAATAAAGATAAAATTTGCATTAAACTGAAAATTGTAACTCTGTTTATTAGACTGCATTATTCCTTCGAACATCAAAATCATCATTTTTATAACTTTTGCAGAGTAAATTTATAGATGAGTTCCTCTTTCAATCAATTTTATTGAGAAGCAATTTCTTTTTCATCTTATTCACGCATTTTCAACTTATTTAACATTACGTTTCAATTATAATCGATTATTTATCGTTTAATTAAAATTATATCGGTACTAGTCGCTTGTTTGAAGAAAAAAGAAAATAATTGTTATTAAGGTCCTTAGCATTTTCCCACGGAAGTATCGTTGAAGCACTGGGCACTGACATTGATTGATTACCATATGTCACAGGATTTCAATGCGCCAAGGCCACGCGAAATCATATACACATCGATAAAGTTTGGAATAATGCAACCTTTCCAACGCTTGTGCGCAAAGGACACTACTTAATGACTTAGCGATAATGAGGCTGTGCGCAAGTTCCACAATACCCACCGAAAGATGTCCCTCGTGCATGAAATCCCATATATGGAGAAGGTATTACTTATCCAAATATGTACAGTAGAGTCTCCCTACAGCGAAGTCTCCCTACAGCGAATTTCTCTCTATAACGAAATTTTTAATCGGAATGTTAAATAACATTCAAAATATTCTCCATATAACGAAGTGGTTGTCTCCCTATAACGAATTTTTTCAGAGGTTCATTTTCTCGATTTTTGTCATTTTTGAAGAAAGTTGATAATTTCTGCTCAACCAATTCGCTCACACGTGCATGTTTCTGGAAACACTCGCATTGTTCGTTCCAGCGATAACATATAACAATAGAATGCTATGTGAAGGGTAATGCAGTTGTGGGGACCTGGGTTTCTACGGAGGGAGCAACATTTCTACGGGTCAAGATTCCAAGAATCGGGGTGGAAACAGCAAATGGATGTGACAATACGCATTTCATGTTTATCCGTACTAGTACATATTATTCTCTAAATTGGTGAATTGTCTTCACTTTTGAGCATTTTGTTTATACATTAAAAATTAGTATAATTTTAACAAATTTATAATAAATATTACTTCATTTTTAATTGAAAGTCATAATTAAATATTTTTGAACTTATCGCACATACTAAAAGGTTTGTAACATTTACTTAGATAACTGCAAAAATCTCTAATCTCCGTATAACGAAATTTTCTCTCTAGCGAATTTTTCAACTGGAACCAAGCGATTTCGTTATAGGGAGATTCCACTGTATGTATTTCCTAAAGCACTCTTTTTGAATCGTTTTCTTCCCGCGGAGTCCGTTCCATTAACCTGCAAGGCAATACTTCCCCCTTAATGAAGTATCTCTTCGATATTATTACTTTCATGTTTCATTTCCTTTCGGGAGGGATCCGGTTTTGTGCGGCCGAGCCCACTCTCTCATCTTTCGGTTACGATTAAAGCGATCCGTCACGCCGTTTCTTCCTCCCACTTTCAAATGAGTTCTCATTCAGGGTCCATTCACTCGCTTAGGCAACAGCGGCGCACAAAGAGTGAATTTTAAATGAGGAGTCGGTTGCATCTTCACCTGCCAGGACCGGACGCATATAACCGACCTTTACTTCAATTCGGACCAGAGAAAATAACGGAGTTCGCTGATTGGTTAGCTCACTGACGTCACGCCTTCCCACCTAATTGCAAAACTTACAAGTCATACGCTCTCTAGAAGGCAAAACACTTGTGAATTAAAATGTATAATAAGAAAGAAGGAAAATCATAAGAGCAGCAATATTTATTTCAATAATTCCAATTTTTGATTTATTCTCGAAATGTATTAGAAATATACGTGTACATGTCTTATTTTTGTTTATTAGAATTTCTTAAAAAAGGTATAAAATTATGTAAATCTCAGAAATTAATATTGTTATGTTTTATGTTAAGTATTTTAAAAAGGGTACAACATAATGAATTTAAAAAAAGCGCACTTTTGAGACTAAAAAATGCCTCTTAATATGCAAATTAAAGAAAGTAATTAAAATTTATAAGCTCACGTATTGCTTATTTCCTACAAGGCTTCGAGTTCGGCGAAATAAACATGAAGTCATGAAGACGCTAAGGGAAGCAGCCAATCAGCGAGCTCGGTTATTTTCTCTGGCCCGAATTGAAGTAAAGGTCGGTTATATGCGGACCGGATCGAGGGGTTTACGAACGGTGCGAGTGCACAAAGCCCAGCGTCGCGGTCTGATTTTGCAAAATGAAAATTGTTTGCATCGATATATTTAACGAAATCTAAATTTGCCATCGAGTGTTGCCTTACAGGACACAATATTACGATATTTATTCCAAAATAATTCATTTGAATTGTATCCAAATTTTGCTTCTGTTCTTAAACTATATTGACCTTACCAATTACCGTCGTATTTGCAGAAAGATCTTTCTCAAAGTTAAAAATAATAAAAAAAATATTTATCTAGTATTAGTTAAGAACGATCGATCTCCTTAACCAAAACACTAAATTGTGATGGTATTAGCAAGGAATTTGCTGTAAAACACACAAGAAAATGAAACAAACATCACATATTCTAAACTTATTCTAGTAAATCGCATACCAAATTGTATTTATGAACCAATTATTTTTGGTATTAGATTTTTTTACGAATTTTTGAGTGTCTGAAATATTAACTTCCTAAAAATAGTTTAATATTTTTAATCATTTTCATGTATTCCTTTAAGCCTTTCTATATTAAATTGTGCAGTGTCATAAATAGGAAAAAGTAATATTTTAAATTAATTAAAATTTCGAAAAACTGCTCCACAGTGCACACTTCCACCCTCCAAAGTATGTTTGTGCCAAATTTCGTAGCTCCAGGTCCAGCGGTCTGCCCTGTAGAGCGAAAACACACACATTCTCCTTTATTATCAACTAGCAGTACGCGCATGGCGTTGCCCGTGGAATCAGGACTTTAACAAAATAAAATAAAAAAAAACCGCCCACAATGACATGAAAAAGTTTTGAAAACAAAATCAAAACAAAAGATACACATTTTTTGATTTTGCTGCTTTTTTTTTCGCGCTACAGTACAGAGTACGTTAATCCAAAACAATATTAAAAAATTGGAACGTGAAAATGATTATTATACAGCAAGCAAATATAAATAAAATAAAAATCAAATCCGAAAATAATAATCGAAGTAATTCATTCAGTTGAAGGTCATGACGTATCCTGCGCGTCCGCCAATCAAAATTGGCATCAACGTTCCGAAAAAGTGCCGAGCGAGGAACTCGATCGAGAAAAATAACTCTCAACGGTCCAGAAAAAAATTAATTTAAAAAAACGGGAAAAGATATTTTAACCGTTCTTGTTTTAAATCCGACAGAACCGTTCTAGTTATAAGCTGAAAAAATTCAAAATAATAGTGTTATTAGAAAGTCGGATGCAACAAATTTAAAAACAAAACTAACATTTAGATGGCAAAACTGACTATATTTTAAAAAATCTCAAAATTCAGTAAATTACGTTAGAAATTCAAAACTATCTTCATTAGAACGGAAATCGCGTGCTCTTTCCGATGGTCTATCTATTTTTGTCGTACAATTATTCGAAACCAATCTATTGAGAAATTAGTGCGAAAAATCACCCAAAACAACACAAAACATTAAATAAAAAAATTTATAGATTAAAATTTATAATTTCGGCTTCGAGGTGCATTCGGTCACCATGACGACTACCTGTGTGCCAAATTTCATGGCTGTAAGTGCGATAGATTCGTCTGGACATCGCAGACAAACACACACACACAACATACACACACACGCACACAAACATTGTCTTTTATAAGTATAGATATAGATTAGAATTAAAAATAAAGAAGTAGCAGTCATGAAAATAATTCGCGGAATCCAAAATATTACCAATAATTGAGTGTCTTACTTAAAAACATTTAACTGATGAAATTTATGCTCAGGCATGCACGTGCCATTTAAAAGAAAACAGGTTGGGCGAATTTAAGTTGATCGCTTGAGAATCAATAGGATACTCGAAATTGAATGAATACGTGCACTGTCCGGTTCGATCTTTTAAATTAAAAAAAATCTAGAAAATCAAAATTTTCTATCACTTTGTACAGTTAGAAATAGAGTGGGGAAGGGGGTAATGTGTGATAAAAATTGTTTCTAACTCAGGAAAAAGAATTAAAATAATATTTTTTGAAGTAACACCTGATACAGTTTTAACCACGAAGGATAATGCAAAGTCAACACATGTGCTTGAATTAATTAACTTGAACTGCAATGACTTTGGGGGAAACTGCACATAACAATAAGTTCTAACATTTGCATGATATTATTGTTGGACTTCAAATAATTGAAAAATTCTTCTTAAATTATTTTTTTCAATTCGGAAACAACAAATGATTTCATTTCAGACATAACATTTTTAAAATTACACAATCAACCTAGGTAATGCAAATATATGTTAAAGGATGCTGAAAATTATTGTTTGATTAACAATTAAGTTAAATTGGCAATTTATTTGAAAGTCATGAAAAATATTTTACTCATACAGTGAAACCTCTCTGAGCGGCCACCCCTCCGTTCCGAGAAAAACTGACCGCTCAGAGGGGGTGGCCGCTCTGAAGGGTTTTCATTACAATTACAAGATAATTGCTATAATACATAATATGAACAAGTCTGACACATATTTCTTATTTAAAATGAAGTTTGAGACTTATCTAAAGAGAAAATAGTACTTTATTTAATACTTTTTTGCATTTTTTGAAAAAAGGATACAATTTGTGACTGTTTTAAGTTTTTACCCTTCTCCGAAAAAAACCATTTTTTCAAGTTTGTTTTTCAGTTTAAAAAGTAAATCTCTAACCGATGCGTTTGTTAAATGGGGTGGGCGAACCCACCCGGCGGCCGTTCAGAGGGGTTGGGTGGCCGTTGCTAGGGGTTATTTTAACATTAGGTCTATGGGCCGAAAAATCCGTGCCACGAAAAATTGGCCGTTAAGAGGGGTGGCCGTTCGAAGAGGTTTCACTGTTATATTCATAGCCATAATCTATTTGTTTAATCAGTCAAAATTCATTTAATACTCAGTGTTTCGGAAATGCACCAAATGATTCGCATGGCATGCCATAAACAGCATTTTTGGCGGCGGGCCAATTTCTGTAATCTTCAAAAATTGCATCGAACCATCTAATCAGTGATGTGGGGTGGGTAATTACCCAGTGGGTAGGTAAATATTTTTTGGGTATATACCCGGGTATTTACCCAAGGCTTGGGTAAATACCCAAAAACTGGGTATTTTGCGAAAAAAAACTTTTCGAATGCTGATTCACAATGAAACATACAAACTTCTATAAATACCCCAAAACTTGATATTTTGCAAAAAAAAAAGTATTTGTGAATGACGATTCAAAATTAAACTTAACATTTATAAATACCCAAAACTGGGTATTTTACAAAAAAAATTATTTGAGAATGGTGATTCAAAAACAAATATTAAATTTATAAATACCCATGCACTGAAAATTTTGCAAAAAAATGTATTTGTGAATGGCATTTCAAAATAAAACATAAAATTTATAAATACTTCTAACTATATATTTTGCAAAAAAAA
This sequence comes from Araneus ventricosus, assembly GCA_013235015.1. Lineage (NCBI taxonomy): Eukaryota > Metazoa > Arthropoda > Arachnida > Araneae > Araneidae > Araneus > Araneus ventricosus. Next base: position 16,376 of record BGPR01020169.1, read on the forward strand.
GAAATTGTTAAATGTTTTTAAAATTAATCAAAATGAAACATAAAAATTATAACTATCTCAAAACTGGATATTTTGCAAAAACAGGTATTTGCGAATGGTGATTCAAAATTAAACAGGTAAAATTTTAAAAATTGGGTATTTTGCAAAAAAAAAAAAAAAATGTATTTGCGAAAGGTGATTAAAAATGAGATAAAAAAAATATGTAAGTATCCCAAAACCAGATTTTTTTTAAGTATTTGCGAATGGCGATTCAAAATCAAACAAATAAAATTTAAATACATAATACATGGTTTTTTTTAAAGTTTTTACTAAATTATTAAAAAAAACCCAATTGCTAACAGGATTCAGAATAAAGTATTCTAAAACTTAAACGGGATCGGGGGATAATTTAGTTTTTCCGGTTTGAAGCTATGACACTTACAATAGAGAAATAATTTTTAATACCGTTTATGTTATACTAGTCGCCTTCGGCAATCATCTTTTCGCCGGGAATATAATTTCAACTGACTCTCTTATGCATAATTTGATATTCATGGTTCCCTTAACAAAGTAATTTGAAACTTCAAATTGCTATAGAGATTTAACCCGCGTTCTTTACGTAGCCTTGCACTTGTTATGTTCCTTGTCTATTTGAAAGTTCCTAATGGAGTCAAGTAGCATCTAATTGTACGCAATCGACACGAACGATAATTTAACAAATTTGATTTCAACATCGAAATAGCGCGGCACGTTTTACGTCCAGAGGCATGTTAGCTGGCTTAAAACATGCCGATAAAATGAATTAACAACCATATTAGTAATCATAATTGTTCAGTTAACTGGATTATTTCCTAATATCTTACTGTCTCGAGAACTTCCCTTACAGATTGCACAGATAAATTGATCAAATAAAAAAGAAAGTAAAATCCAATAGGATATTATCTTAGCTTTCAACAACGGAAGAGAAACACTCAATTAAATATTTCTTTTAACAATGAAAACAGTTTGAATTTCATTGTAACAATGAAAAGTATTGTTTTAAAATTCTGCTTAAAAATATTTTTAAAAATTTATTAAAATGAGAGAAAAAATCGAATGACAACTTAATTGATATCATTAAAAGGATAATTTTTTAAATTTTCAGATGGTGTAAAAATCATTTTTATGGTGCTATATTTTCAGAAGTTATAAAGTAAAAATGCCAAAATGTCGCTAAAATTTTAATAAATTAAAATTTCAAAAAAAAAAAAACACCGGCTACGAGGTGCACATTCCCGCGCTTCAAAGTATGTTTGTACAAATTTCGTTGCTCTAGGCCTAGCGGTCTGTCCTGTAGAGCACCAACATGAACCCATTCTCCTTTATTCTTAGTACAGATAAACAGCACCAGTGAATCTTGTGATCCATAATTTACTCACATTGCAGTGCTGGAAGTCAAACATTCATGTTTTGATTTAGTGAATACATAGTCGCTTACTTTACGTGCATTAATATTACTATATATTTTACGTTAAAAGTTTAAAAAAAGGGAAAAGTTACCTGCTTGAAGCTTTTAATGTTAAGAAAGGATAAAAGTATCCAATGTAAGTACTGTAATGTTGAGTATAAACATGCCAATGTAAGCAAAATGGAGAAACACACAAAAAATATATAAGTCCTGTTAGTTTAAAAAAGTTTTTGAAAGGGATAAAATAGATGATGAATTTTCTTTTAATCAAATTCCAACAATGACAACTACAACAAATTTAGAGTTTCAAGAACATTTAAGTATTGTTGTTTATGATCCAGATGAATCCCATCTAACCAGGAAACTTTGTGTGAGTGTGTGTATCTAATATATCGTCAATAATACGGTTTCAGCAACAAAAGAATTCAAATTTCTTATTGCTGAAATTTTATTACAAAGATCACTTAACTTTGTTGAAAGTAATATGAGTGAATATTACTTTCAGAATAATTCTCTTTTAAAAACTGTTAGAACTGGAACATCTGCTAACTTTTCAACAGCAATCTCTGGCACTTTGACTAATCAATCCAAAAAGAATGATAAACAATTGTATCTTTCATTGTAGTTTCTATTATCAGCTGTTTATCATTTTAAACCAAACTCATTATTTTCCTTTTTTTCCATTAAGTTGAAATAACTCTCATTTTTAAAAAGCAAAAAATATATTATTATTCCTTTACTCATTGTATTAAAAAAGGATTGATATTTAAGCCACGCATTTTATGCAAGATCTATTACATAGTATTGCGTTTTTGTTTTCTCTGATTCATTTTTTAGCCTTTATATAATTTAAAAGGTTCATAAAACTAGATTTCTTTTTTTTTTTATCTTACCTAATGCTCAATGTATATTCTATTCATATTTATATTATATAGAGAAATCATATTTCACAGCAGTGCCTGTATTTTATCTGAATAGAGTTAATTGAAAAATAAATACCCAGGTAAATACCCATTTTGGGTATTTACCCAGGTAAATACCCTGGGTATTTACCTTTAAAAATAAATACCTGGGTATTTTACATCACTGCATCTAATAACTTTGACAAATTTGTGAGTATGCTAATCCATTGCAGCAGATACAACGCTAAAATTTTGCTATGACATTAGCGAAACCTAATATTTGACTTACAATTTGCTTTTCGGAAGATCCTTTGAATTTTTTTTTTGTTTTCTTATTCTTATTGCTTTCCGTCACTTAAAATATTTTTGAACTGATAATAAATGTTAAGAGAAATTCATAAACTATATGAACAAATGAAACAGCCCATGTTAATGAACTTCCTATTTCATCGCTTCATCCATCCATTTACTCATAATTTATACCCGCAAAATCATACTGAATGTCAGCAAATGGGGATCCGACTGCAAATAATTTGCGCATATTCAGCTGGAATAAGTCTAGAGAATTCTAGAGAAGTTTTTAAATGAGAAGACAAGGGGCGAGATTCCAGAAGAGTTACAGCCGTTATAAAATAATTTAAGGATAATAAAATCAAAACTCGTTTAATTTTGAACGAGATCAGACAGACGGTTATAATAAATTGTACGAGGGAAGTTTTACTAAGTTTCCAGCTCGAAAGCAACAATAACAATAACACCTTTTTGAAGTGCACGAATCGCGCGTTCTGAATACAAAATCTCGATTTCAATAGGATGGAAATGTTTGCAACTTTTTGAGTTTCGTGGAAGAAAAACGAAAGAGAGGGCATGTTAAATGACTTGAATATGACCTCGAATCGATTCAGTGTCCGGAATTTCGAGCACTGCGAGTCTTTACTTACAGTTAGATGAATTCCAAGGAACATCTGAAAGCAGGAAAAGGTCGCACAGATCGCGTTTCGATATCGCGAGTTTCTTTTTCATTTTATAGGAAACGATACTTCAGAAAACGACCCGGGTTCCTTTTTTCCTTTCTCCGAGGCTAAAACAATTTACGAATCCAAGCGGAAATTCCGAGGAGGCGTTCATGTTTGCTTTTGCAACTGCAAGGCGACATGTTTGGACCGTTTGATTAACAGAAAAGAATGGTCCGACACGATCAATTTTAATACATTATTCGAGTTATTGAATGCAAGTTTTATTTTGGCTTGGGTGTTGCTACGATGCCGATCGCCATAGTTACCGAGCCTTTTCATTTTGTCTCGTTTTTCGTTTCTCCCGAGGAACAATGGTAGAAAAGGAAGACGCAAAATGGAAATTTTTCCAATGCGTAGATGGCTTTCCTTGAATTTGTTTCAACGAATGACAGCTAATCCTTTATTATTTTTGAAAGCATAGAACATTCAATTTAATTAAATTCTTTTCCTTCTTTCAAATTGTGTCTAATTGAGGTCTCAGACTTTCCACGACGAGTCTCGTTAACATGTGTTTAGCTCGTTACTGTAAAGGGGACGGCTTAATTACTTGATTGACCCTCCAGCTCTTACTTAATTGAACGTCACACTTAATCCAGTTCTTGTTTAACCCCCGGATAGCACTGTTCTACATGCAGTTCTTTGAAGATGAATTTTATATCAGGGATTTTAGACTCACTTTTTACTTTCTCGTACACGAAGTATACAAAGAGAAAGTATCGTAATCGTCAAAAAATTCGAACTCGAGATTTTGACGAATCTCCACGTTTTAGACCTCCCCGAGTCCGAAAAACACAATTTTGGAATTATGTCTGTCTGTGAACACCATAACTCGAAAACCATTAGAGCTACGGGGATGAAATTTGGTATGTGGTCTTTAAACATAGTTTGTAGGTTTCTATCAAATTTTGCACAAAATACGTCCACGGGAGGTCTGTCTGTCTGTCCGCGGTCATAAAACACTATAACTCAAAAACTTGAATAGCTAGATGGATAAAATTTGGTACACAGTTTTATCATCATGAATGTATGTCCGTATCAAATTTTGTACCAAATCCGTCGAAGGGCTGATGGTCTGTCGGACTGTATATTCGCATACTTGTAAAAATTATATCTCCTAAACCCTTTGACTTAGATAAATAAAAATTGGTATGACGGTTGCTAACACTAATTATAGATCTGTGCCCAAATTTCGGTTCAATGGGTTAAAAAAAAGGCGTTCAAATTGCATAATTAATTTTTCTAATCCGATTCTCTATACGCATACGTACTGGTAGCAATATCTGTGCACGCGGAAGAATTACGTCACTTTGTCCTTAAGCCGGCAAGAGTGGCGTTTTAATCGGTACGCATCTCTTTGAATTTGATTCTTTACTTAAATATTCTACAATCACTATAATCTACAATGAAAAACCTTCTGATAGTCATTGGATTCTGGGTTGCAGTAGGTTCGAATTTTTTTATCCACCCGGGGGGAGGGGAAACATCACCTTTTTGGGGAAGTATGCGAGAAAGTTTAGAGGAGACCACTCCCGCTGGTTTAATACTTGAAACATTCTTACACTGCAGCAACTTAAATCAACAGAATGCCAGCATTATTACCCTGTTTCACGATGCTATTTTCGCATAATTTCGTTATATAAATCTAAGGAACAGTGTTACATTAGAAAAATTATCTAGAAATGTACCCCGGGCGTCCACATAACTCTCTTTGTTTTTGTAAAAGACTTTAACCCTGAATGTTCGTTGCTCAAATTCACAACGAATGTGAACAAAAAACATTTAGACAGAAGACTTCATGAATTTTTCTCGACTAAACCTTGTTACAAGAGAAAAAGGTAAAGTTTTGTCTTCCAGATGGGATCATTTTTTTTTCTAAGTAATGTAACAAGTTACTTCTAAGGTTTCACAATCTCCCATTTTGCTGCTACTCTCTGTATTATCTGTGCTGTGATAATGAAATAAATTTTGATCAAATCATCACGTTCGATGGTATGATATCATGTTTGAAAATACAGAATGAGACAGTGAGAGCACATTTTAAAATACTATGCAGAATACTTCGTATCATCTTGCTTGTATTCGACATTGCACAATTTTTAACGAAGGTTTGCAATGAACTTTTATGATAACGTTTTGTAAAAATAAATTACAAACGTTTGAAAGTTCTGACGGTAATTCTATCTTTTTGACTTGCAAATAGGTGTGCCATAAACTACCATCAATTATGACTTTTTTCTTTTGAAATATTCCAGTTTCTTACGGGTATTTCCTATTAAACTCTCTCTATCGGGCACGTCACGACCGCTATTGCCCAGGTCGACCCAAATAGTTCCGCAAGCCAGCGTGGAATTTCCATTCTTATATAAATAGTACATGCGTGATTCACGCTTTCAACAAATTTGACACGCGAAAATTTTCAAAAGTAATGCCTCGTGAATAATCTCTCAATAATCGAGCATCACTCTATGCAAGCTTCCTCTTCTTGTCATTGAGAACAGAAAATACAGCGAGAGTACAAATGTAAAATATATTTTCAAAACGTCTCAATAGAAGAACATTTAAAGTTTTGTAAAATGTTTTCCATTGATTGGTATTGAAATTCTTACCGCTAACAGAAACTTTGAACAAACATAAATACAGTAATCCATTTCTGCCAAATCACGACGCATAGTTCAAACGTAGCGGTATGTGTTTCGATAAGCAGTTTCATTTTTGCTTAATAAGAGGAAAGCGACAGTAGCTTTTATATCGAACAAGAATGCAACGAGCACACATTGAAATGAATGAAAGAAAAATTCTCTGCATAATGAAGTTCTTCCCATTCTGAGAGCAAACCAAAGCATTTCTTAAGACAAATTCAAACTTAAGGCAAAGCGTAAAAACAGTGGGATGTGGAACTGTTCCCACTCCCTCGGCTTCCCGCAATATCAAAGTTAGAATCATATGCATTTGCTTAGGAGAAAATTCCCATTTTCTAAAGGATCGGGACCGGGAGCTTAACTCTGCTATTCCCTTTTCTATACTTATAAGTAGGCTTGCCAGACGTCCCGTGTTACCGGCGCAGTCTCGGTTTTCAGACAAAATCCCGGTGTCCCGGCCGGTTTACTTCACGTCCCGGTAAAAATTAAATTTGATTATAGATGACCAAAAAGTCTAAAAATAATTAACTGTGAAGGATTATTTAGGAGAATTACTTTATCATTTATTTCACTGTACTGTATGAAAAGTGAAAACTATAGAAGAGTGATGGTCTTCTAATAAATAATATTGTCATCGTATCGTCTTGTCTCGCCAATCGTGACCATGCCTTCTACTTACCTGGGACATCAGCACCAGTTGAGAGAGTATTTTCTTTGATGAACAACGCATGGACTGATTATATGGGTTTGATGAAGTAATCTACGGTTAAAGGCTTGATGACATGTAAAATTAATATCGGAATAGCTTGTGAAGATTTTTACAACACGATTAAAAACAAAAAAGACTTTCTAAAAAGAGTCCCAGCCAATGAAAAGTATATGTAAATATTGTTCAAATTTTTATTCCTCATTCAAAGTGTTTCTTCTTACTTAAGTAACTTATAAATATTAACATGTAAGAAATAAAATGTTTAAATTTTTATACTTGTGTCATTTATTATTACCCCTGGTTTAGGTTCCTAATCAGTAACCATTTATTCATAGCATTGAGAATAAACTACCCTCTAAAACACTCTAAAAACCCGCCAAGGGTGTGTACCCTTGAATACCCGCGACGCTGGGGGGGGGGGGGG
>BGPR01020170.1:0-28200 GCA_013235015.1 Araneus ventricosus
GCTTGTTCAATTTCTTTTTCGTAAGCCATGACCTTTTTTATTTTCTATATTCAAATGCTACTTTTATTTATTTATTCAATTATTTTACAGGTTAGAAGAAATATGTACACTCTGGTAAGTAGTTATCTTGTCATCATGTGCCATTCATGAAATTTAATAGTAGAAGTGCTTTAAATGAACCTTTGTTGACCTTTCTTTCTTTTCCATCAACGCAAGTTGCCTCTGTTGAAGGTATCATCAATCCAGCATCAAATCATTGACTATTTATCCCCCCCCCGACAGATGATTTATTTCTTTATATTTCATACATACTTGTATTTAACTTGGTTTCGCGTTTGTAATCGATTCTTTATTCACTCTCTGATGTCCCAGAGTTTTGAAAATTTGTACATTTGTGTACAGGGTTGCGACGATTTAAATCAGCCGATTAAAATCACCAATTTAAATCAACTGATTTTTTTAATAAAAATCACTGATTTAAATCACTTTATTTTAAATATCAAGTTAATCTGCTTTAATGAAATAAAATTGTTCATGTATCTTTAAATAGTGATTTTAAAATATTTTTAAATGTATATTTAAAGAAAGAATATATAGAACATAAAAAATATTTCATTGAATTCATGTAACTCTTCCATATCTTTATTTTTGAGAACACAAGCAAATTAGATTTTAAATAAATCTCTAATGAGCAACACAATAAAATGCAATATGAGATGCACCTTTTTTATAAAATAAAATAAATATTGTGAAAGGATCATGTTCACGAAGAAAGAACATAGTAAAATGCATCAAATTTCATTTTAATGTTAGAGAAAACTAAATAGTGTTGGGGACAACAAAGTATTTATATTGCAATAATGTTTAAATGTAAGATAATTAAGTAATACACAAAAATGATCCAAAAGAAATAGCTACAAACATCTACATAGTGCAATTTAAACTATGATCTATACTTATAAAAGGCAATGTTTGTGTGTGTGCGTGCATACACAAATATTTTTTTAAACAGTTGTTACTTGTTTGAATTAAATTTTTTTAATTTATATTTTTTAAAGAAAGTACAGCTTTTAATGACTGGTATGTTGTTATATATATATATATAATTCTATGACTGTAGGGCTCATTGTCTAATATACAAATGTTAAATATATATATAGTTTAAAAAAATCATTAAAATAAAAAAATCTTGATTTAAATAAAAAAAATCTGATTTAAATCAAATAAATTGATTTTTTTGAAAAAAATCGACAATTCTGTTTGTGTATTCTCGAAGACAGTTCATTATTTAAATATTTTTTGAAACTTAATAATTTGATTTCCATTTAATTAAATTTTCAGTCCATACAACTGGCGCCACCTGGTAGTGAATTTCAGAAGAAAAAAAATTATTTCAAGATTCCATAATATTCATAATAAATTATAAATTAAAGACAAAAAAGTAAAAAATTATTAAAATGGGGAAAAAAAGAACCTCTAGGTCAAAACATCATAGAACAATGGTGCTTTTAGGCATGATTGTACCAGCTGTTCCATTCTTTGCAGAGATTTTTGCATCTTGCAATTTACAGGAAGAACGCCAGCCTAAAAACATTATCCTCTTCATAAATCAATGTTTTGAAATAAGTTTGTAATAAACTGAAAAATCCTTTTTTGCTTAGTCGAGCCAGAGATCTTAAAATATTCACCATCTTGTTACATGGGGTTATAATGGAGATGCATCATTGCAAAACTGTGTTTAAAACTAATTTTCAAATTTTTATTAAAATTAAATTAAAACATTGCACAGAAAAAAATTCGAATCACCGAAAGGCCAATACTATTGAATTTTAAACTATTATTAAAACTGTGTTTTTGTGCAATAATATGCAAGGAGTTAAAAAAGGAAAGTTAAAAGTTTTAATTAGATGCATAATTATTCACTAATTTACAAGAGCTCATATTATTGCTTTGGAACGTAAAAAATATGTTTGTGAAAGTTCATTTTTTCTGAAAAATTATTCTACAACTTCTTACAAACTTTGTAGATAGTTTTTTAACCATCGAAATAAAGAAATATCGAAATGATGCACTGTCTAGAATGGTGACTGAGAGTCACCTCTTCAGTGCGAAGGGTTAATTTCTGTTCCAGCTCTTTTGTGTAATCAAAATTTGTGAAAAGAATAAATAAATAATAAAAAAAAAACATCTGAAAGACACTAATATATGTGCCATTCTAGCCTTTAAAAAATGCAACATATTAAAAAACAAGAAAGAAATTCAAACATCTAATCAGAAATATTACAGCACGATATTGTTCTAGGCTTGATTTATAACCATTTTGTGTTGATTGCATCAACCACTGTACTGTGCCTAACGATTTTTACATCATGCAATTTACAGAAAGAATACCAGCTTAAAAGCATTATCATGCCAGCAAGCACTATTTATTTTATCATCTGTATTTCTATAATACTATTCAACCATCGTTTCTAAATCAAGTTTAGAAAATTTTAAAACTACATACAAAATGTGAGATACTTCTATTGAATTTGAAACAAAAATAGGCAAGCAATCTTAAAAATCAAATATTTTTGAAATGTAATTCAAGAAATAAGTAGATATAAAGATTATGCTGTGAAAACTGACTCCAACGTTATACAGACGACTGACCATTTCAATAGCAAATGAATGGCAAAATTCTATTATTCTACTGCATCAGCTGTTGTGCAAAATCATTTTACAAAATCTATCAAAAAGAAAAAAATTACAAGGAAATAAAATTGGTATCACTGAAAAGACTTTTTTTATTTTAAAGCCAAGTTTTATAAAGTGTTGTCAAAATAGTTTTCATCTAATAATATGCTCTGAAGTTATACAGGAAAAATATTAAAATTTCGGATATTTTTTTTCCTTAAATGAAAAAACTAATTACAATTTTGAAAAACCCTTTCTTAGTTCTTCTACCTCTTTCTTACCTCCCAGAAGTAATTATGTGCTGAATTTGGTAGTTCTAGGTAAAACGGTTTGTCCTGTCCGACCTCCTGAGAGACTTGACCTTTAAATTACAAAGGAAGGGAGATGTGTTATAAGCAAAGCCTGTAAACCGCGCACTTAGCTGTAACTGTAGCGCGGTTTGTTTATGTTCAGAATTAAATGCTTGTAACCTGTGGTTGTTGTGTGTGCGTCAATAAATGTCATTTGTGTTAAAAGCTGCCTAGTTACATAACACCTCAACATGCAAACAATACAAGTTCAACGATTTTTGCATCATCCAATTTACAGAAAATATAACCACTAACATAATTATTGAAAAAAATAATGAGATTATTTGAAATACCCTTTATAAATAATTGAAAATATTAATAAAATTTTAATAATATTTGAAATAATTGAAAAATAAATGATGTGAAAAAACAGGCAGGAATTTGCGAAGAACTGAAAGATTCGTGGCGGATTTCGATCAGATTTTAAATATTGTAGCATTTAATGATAGAGAATTTCACCTGTGAAGAAAGATTTAAGCTGAAATATTTGAACTGCAACATTAAGAAGGGGAATTTTAATATTAAAAAAAGTCATTGTGGCTATTGTATGCATATATGTTTTGCATGTTCTCCTAAGCAACTGGGCTGATTTCAATCAAACTTTGCACACTTAAAAGAAAGAAAACTGTCCACTTTTCAAAGTGCAAAAGTTAATTAAATATTCAATTAATTAAAAATTAATGGAAGACATTTCCCACAGTTTTAAATATTTTTATACAGTCTTAAACTTCACAATTTTATCTTTTCATTGATGCCAATTCTATTTGTGTGCAATTTTTTAATCTTTTAAAATTTAATAGATACAGACGATTTTGAAATAAGGGAATTTACAGATACTCCATTCCTCAGACAACGGTGAGACTTCGTACTACTCCACCTTTATTTTTTGATATTTATGCTTTAATTTTTTAAATATTTTTGGCAACATTCTTTATTGGTTCTGAAAGAATTCTATTTAATTATATTTTTAAAAAATACTGCCTTTAAAATCTTTAATTATTTTCATCTGCCTAAATAGCATTGTAACTGAGAAGAGTATACAGGGATGAGATTGGCAAAGAAGCAAAACGACTGAAATTATACGCGAGCAAAAAATTTGTACCAGAATTCATACGCGAAAGAAATAAAACATCAAAACATGCAACATGATGAAAATATTATACTATAATAAATAACTTAATTATTTATAATTCAGTACGTATAAATAAGAAAAACAATATTAAATTATTATTTAATCATTCACAATAAAAGCTAACAAACAAGTTTAACACATCATCAGGGGCATCTTCAAATACAAAATTAAGACATTAAAACATATTTACTATCTGTACATCACTGAAATGCAACATTCACCCAACAGAAGTCCGAGAAGAATTATATTTAATAGCCTTTTGATAAAAGTTAGCTCAAAAAATAAAAATAAGGACAAATAATTTCTTTTGCTTCATGCAATTATGTAAAGTGTATTAGCTCTTTATAAATTATAATAATGTATCATATACTGATTTCTGTTTTATTTTTTAAAATTTTTATACATTTTTGCAAAAGTAATAGCACAATGATTTTGCACCTTATAAAGCAAGAGGGGTCAAGATATTGTACAGTTACAATGACAGATTCATTTAGCATTATTTGAAACATTTCCTTAATTGTTAAATAAGTGGTTTTCTTTCGTTTTTTTTTTTTTTATTTGTGTGGCTTTTGTTGGTAAGAGATCTCCATTAACACGCTTCACCCCTTGTTTTGGAGAGCTCCTACCTTTGACAGATTTTTCTTCAATAAATGATGTGTTTGCATCCTCTGCAAGTTTATTTTCAATAAAGGCTAAAGTTTTTACACAGTCTTCATTAGTATCTCTCTGTTTAATTACTGGCATAGTTGTCGGGACTACATTATCTCTAGAATGCCAAGGTAAATTATCTGTTTTATTATTTTGAGATTTTTTTTTATGTCTTCTCCGCATTTTTGCTGCATTTGCACACAACTCTTTAGCTGCCTCTTTTGACAGGAGTTTTTCTTTTTTTTTATGTAGTTTATTTATTTGTTTTAGTTCCGTTTTTTTTTATTTCTTCATCTTACAAGATGACCTTAAGTTTTCAACTAATTTTTTTCAACATTTTCATGCAAAAAATCTTTTTTCTTTTTGCAAAATATGCCACAGAAGTTCTGTTTTCTGCAAAAAGGTGGTACTTAATGCTTTGAATGGCACTGAATGTTGGAATGTTCATCCTTGTAGAGCTTGCTGATATAATGTTGATTCGTCAGTAGAAGATGAATCAGCTAGTTTCCTAGCCTGTGGAGTTAAGCCGCACTGTTGAGAATATTTTCCCAGAACTTTCTTTCGAAAACGTAAGATAGAAAGGTTTCTTTTCTTTGTATAAAAGCGGAATTTTCGGAAGAAAAAGTAAATTTTTGCAGGGGGAAAAAAAAAATCAGAAATTTCCAAAATAACGGAAATTCGCCAAAAAGCAGAAGAATCTCATCCCTGCGTATAGAACTTTAAGTAGTGAGAAATTTGATGTAACAGTTTAACAGAGCCTAAATGAAAACAGAAGTCTATCAGTCAAATTCAATTGAATGCAAAGAAAGTAAAGCTTTTGTAGCCAAATGAAACAGATATTCAGCGACCAGCACAAGACAGAAAATGTTGTTTACAGGCAAGTATTGAATTAATGTAATTTGTTGCAGCCTTGATATCCGTTGTTGAAATGCTCTGTATTTGAATGTTTATTGTACAGATTTTTATGCAGACTGTATGTCTCTCTGTGTGTTCCTTATACAAATCTAGTCTTTGTCCAATCTCAAAGAAATTTCGCACAAGTAGTTTTCAAAACAAGCGAAAAGTCACTGTCAACTTTTCAAAGCCCAAATGTTAATTAAAAATTTAGCAAGATTTTGGCATTTTTCGGCGATATCTTTTCCGAAAATATATCACAAAAACTAATTTTAGACCACATTAAAGTTCAAAATATTAGCTTTATCAGTGTCACAGTTTTAATTTCGAAACAATTTGTTTCTCTCATTTTAATAAATTTTTCAAAATTTATATATTTTTCTAAAATATTTTTAATTGTTGAAGAACAAGAATACATATCAATAACTGTTGCCAGAACACTTGAACAGAATTCTGGAAGAACACTAAAAGAAAAGTTTAAAAGCAGACGATTAACAATTTATACCAGGAACAACTTTTGCTTTGGTTTATTTTCTTGTTTTTCATTAATGAAAAACTAACTATTTAATTCATTGTCCAAAAACATTCATTAAAACCTTTCTTATATTTCAGTATTTGCAACCAAAATTTGAAATACTTATATAGCAAATATTAAACTATGGAGAAAATTAGTTTTAGGCGGTTCCTAAAAATTGTTAGATTCAACTGATTTTCTCATTTAAAAATGTTTCAGAGGGTAAACGGATTTTGGGCATAATATTTTATATAAAAGTAGTTTTTACATTAAAAATATTAGATATCAACTTATTTTAAACACGTGCAATGCCAGGTATCTCAGCTAGTATTTTATATAAAAGTATTTTTTACATTAAAAATATTAAACGTGAAAATACTTTTATCCAAGCAATGCCGAGTTCAACAGCTAGTATATAAATAAAAACATCCTCCATCCTTCTTTAGTTGTCCGATTTGACATTTTTTCAGGTCCAGAATTCGGAGACTGATTTTCAAAAATCAATTATTTGTTTGTTTCAACATGTATGGAAACATACAAAACTCAATTGAATGGCTTTTTATTAAGTCAAATAACTCCCCAAAAAAATCTAAATTCTATTCTTCACTGGTCTTTTAAAGTTTATCTTATGTTGTCATTCATTCTGACGACAATATTGTTTCCAGAGGCACCTGACATAATTTGTCTCTCAATGAGGTACCTTCTCTGCCTCAACATATGCACTATGTTATGAAGGTATATTTACAATATTAAACCAATCAATGCATGATAATGCACAGCTATATTATACACACATTTTACCCCCTATATTTACAAAACAAATTAACTTATTAATAAACTTACATAAATAATGTACTGGAACAAAGTTATTGAAAATTATACACTCAAAAGTGGAGGATGTTTTTAAATTTTTATGACACGAACCGTTTAGATAGAATCATTGAAGAAACATACTTTGGAGAAAAACAAGATTAGATAGAAATAAACTCTCAAGTTGGGACTAGGATCCTATCTCTCTTTTTTTATGCAAATAATTTACACAAATCTTTGCTTTTATCAGTATTAACAAAATTATAATTAATTTCTGCTTTTATCAGCATCAATGAAATTGAATTAAATGTCATGTTTTTACCAAAATGACTCAAATGTTTCAATGGAGCCAAACTCGCCAAAATATTGAAACCATTAAAACGGCCACTATCTTGTAAGGAAATCCGAATATAAAAATTCTTACAAATAAGTCATTTTTAATACCTCACAGAACCAAATTCGAAGAAAATCAAACAACTCATTTGGATGTGACAGCACCACAAACACATTTATAGACAAGAGAAATGCTGAATGGTCAAGTTGAAACAGAGACCTTGCTTTGCTTGGTCAATTAAGTATACCGATGGTAAGTGGAGCCTATGACGAGTCGAAATCTCAAAAATAAAGTGAAAGGGAAGTTGACTGTTTCTTTACAAAATGTTTTACTATACAAGAAGAACAACAATGATTATTTCCATTAATCTTCATTTTTACATTATACTACATATATTATTACAACGTTTCATTGTTTACATTACCAGTACATAAATTTCCGTATCCATAAACAAACTTGTTCTAGAAACAAGAATACTGAATTGAATATGGCAACATAATTGACCATTTTCCAAGTTAATAGATGACGCAATTCCACATAAAAAAGCTAAAAGATGCACGGTCAACTATCTAAACTGGATTTCCTCAAATCTGACCTGACCTTGTTCTTTTATGTATTTGTGAGGAAAAAGACAAACTGATTAGTTCAAGTTGGACAGAGGAAGAAATAAAGAAATCTCCAAAGGTATCCAATTGCAATACTCTGTGTTAGGACAGAAATAAAATTCATAGGGATTAGTTTAGTTAGATTAACATCCCGTTTTGAAGCAACACATGAGCTATTTTGAACCGTGGTCTGCACCACACCAACGGAGGACACTAGCATTCACTGTCATAGATTTACCTGCAATATGAAACTTGGTAAGGAATAAAAGTTTATTATTATTCTATTATGTCTTACCGATTGTAAATCCTTTATAAGAACTTCTGGATTTGTAGCTTTTCCTCCAGGCTAGAGAATGACCAAGCTGTTGGAGGAGCTGACTATGGAATAGGCAATATAGACTATGGGAGAGGTATTTATTCCTCAGATCCACAACCAGCCACTTTAAAACTCTGCACCTGAGTTTTGTTAATATTTATAGCAAACCTTTACTAGGAATTGCAGGTGCTTGGATAAGAAGTGGTAGACAGATGGAATTGAAGAATTTTTTTTTTTCACGGCCAAAACCTACGATTCTATAATTATAATTCGAATGTCTAACTGAAAATCAACTATCTTCACTATGTAAAATACCTCCCTGTGATCCGGACGGCTAAGGTAAATTCCTTTCTGTCCAGGTTAGTAAAATACATGCAATTCTTACATTGGGCAATTGAATAATTTGCAGCATCTTGAATGTTTGGACTTTAAAGTGCAAAAGCAATTTTTGACCATACTGTGACAAAAACACGATTTGAAGGAACTAATCTAATCAGCCTACAAGATCCAAAGACAATAAAAGTCAGAAACAGGAAGTAACCTCAAATAAGCTATGTCAGAATTGGGGCATTGCACCAGAATATGTTTAGTGGACAAATTACACCGACACCGCATGCATGTGGGCGGTGGTTAAGGAGATTAGCAAATTTTTATGCATCAGATGAGTGTTTCCAATTCTAAGGCAATTTAGCATGACCGATTGCTTTCAGTTTCAATTACAGTTTTTCAAAAGGTATCATCAATTGGGTGGATATTGTACAATTTATTTTGGTTTCGTTGGTCCCAAATACTCTACCATTTTTTTTTTTTTTTGCTAATTGATTTGAAGTATCTTGAATGAAATAAAAATAACAAAACTTAAATGCATATTGTGATGTTCTTATATGAGAGTAGGAAAAAAGCAACACAATCTTCAACTTCTAAAGGGTCATTGAAAAAACATTTCCTACAGAAGTTGTTCATTATGACAAGGCCATAATCCACCCAATTTGAATCGTCTTTCTACCTTTAAAAGCAAGGGAGATACAGGGAAAAGAAAATTTCAATTCTTCTCCAATATCTCCTCAAATTTTATTAAGGTCGAATGTTAAAAGAAAGCAAAAGAATGCAAATGCAAAGTTCCCAACAAAGTGTCATACGTGTACATCTTACAAGTTGGTAAACAGGAGGCAAGTTGGATGCCAATGACACTTAAGGAGTGGCAGCTATCAAATATACAGGGTGTTTCGAAAAAACGCGGCCAAAATGAAAGGGTAGGTAAGGCATACAGAAACAAGTTATTTTTGCTATGTAACATGGGGGCGAAACTGCAAATGAGGTTCACTACAGGGGGGGCTCTTCGTCAGTGAATTAAATGAAAGAAAAGGATACACCAGACAAAATGTACGACACAGATCGGATGGAATACATATTTACAATAGCACAACCCAGTTTCACGAATTACAACATGCAAAGAGTGTAACGCGCCAGATGGCAAATCTTTTGAACACTTACTTATTCTCTTCCACTTCTTAAGTATTCTAAAGGTTTGCTGTTGGTACTGCGTCCTTCTTGATATTAGCATATCTGTCAAGCCGCATAGGATTCAGTGTTGCCAGGAATTGGAGATACTGTGTAGAAATCCCCCTGCACTCAAGTCATGAGAATCATTGCAATAAGTAATCTACCTAACAGTGCCCCAGCTAGCAAATGACTAGCATTTAGAAAGGCAATAATTAGGCTTAAGCATTTGAATACAGATGTTCCAGGGGACTGTTTGAACCATTAGAGAATGAACTTTTAAAACTCCTTTCTAAGTGACAACCCACTATCCAATAAGGACATATCTGCCGCATTTCAAATTCCTAGGCCTTGTGGGTTGGGAAGACTTCATACACAGTTCATTAACGGTATTTACCTTTCATACATATATATAGAGCGAGAGAGTGAGTTTGATTTGTTTACGGTTTTATGACACAAGAACCTGTTTTGCAGGCTAATATTGCACCAAAGAGCATGTATTCTTTTCCAAGATTGATAGCTTAGCTTCTTCAACTTACAAAATAGTTAACTGCTTTATCAAATTTTAAATACGTGGTACAAAACAGGTAAATATTAATTCACAAATGTCCAGTTTTCTACTACCAGAGTTCCCACTCTAATTGAAGGAAAAAAATTCAAGAACCTTTTTAAGAAAACTCAAAGATAATAATTTAGACATAAAAATGCAAATGACACAAAACAGCAAAAAAATCAAATTAATCATTTGCATTTTTATTTTTTAAATAAAAAATTTGATATGAATCTACAATTCTAAAGATGAAACTGTGTACCAAATTTTATCCGCCTAACTATTTAAAGTTTTATTCTTCACATGAATATAGATTTCCCTGGCTCTATGAAATTAAATAACATACATTTTGAAAACAGATTTCAAAAAGAAAATCGGTTAGTGGTATTTGAAATAAAATTCAGTTCAAATATATCAGTTACTTTAAAAATACATTAGGATAAACGAAGGACTATTTTACTCGACAGAGAAATACTCCCTGTAGTTTTTACTGCATTGTCAAACTAAGCTGTCTTTGAATATGCAAAGAGAGAAAAGATTGATGAATGACAGAATTTCCATCCAAACATCCTTTTTTGGGTAGTGGAATTCTTCAGACAAAACCAAGTCACAAACTTGCTTTCTCTTCTGCCCCCAAAAATATTGGATGGACAATTTGCTTATTTTTCAAGGACCCAGTGAAAAATCAAATACTTTTCCTTGAGGTCTTGAGTAAGGCGATAAAATTCAAGGACTGGGAGAACCTTGAATACAAACAAGAATTATCATGCACATCCTTTACCGAAATATCCCACATTAAAAATATCTCACTGATTACAATAGAAAATTATGTTACTGTATATATTTCATACTTTCTCAGGATTAATTACATAATCCCTCTTTTTGAATCTTTTTTTGTATTGGGAATGGAAATGTAATGAATATTCAGCCCATTTGGCAAATATTCAGTCTGACTGAATACTAAACAGATAATTGTCTGAATAAATTCAGGACAGTAATTTTTTAAAAATAAGACTTTTAATATTGCAGAATTACATTTCAGTGCATTTAATATCATAAAAATCTCCTAATATTTATTGCATTTTCAGGAAGATGTCTATTCCATTTGGTTTCATATATATTAACAGCTTCAGAAAATAAAAGCTCAATATATACTGTGCTTGCAAGAGCTGAATGTTTTCTCACTAAATTTGTGAATCTTGAAAATTTTTCTGCTTTTTCTTTCACCACCAATTAAGTAGGCACTTCATCCTAGCTATTACAAGCTCTTCTTTAATTTATCCTTCAAATTTTCTTCCAAGTTTGTCACTGTAATGTCTTGGATAATGACCCTAATTTCTGTGAAATAATCTCAAAATGAAGAGGGTTTCTCATTTCTTATTATTGGGATTAAAGTATCTAAAATGTTACAAAAATACATCTAGGTTTTAACATCTTTTTTAAATATACAAATAATAAAAAATCCATTTTATTAATATTTAATTTTTTCATTTAAAATTTGAGAAAGATTTTATTTACAATCAAAAGCGTGAAATATTTTTATAAAAGTGAGTATCAGGATACCAAATATTTGGCCAAATCACTATTTTTATATTGGGTGGGGGACTCTCCATTATTTTACAGAAATTTATCTTTTTCTAGGAATTAAAAGTATTAAGTAATTTAACTTGTTAATCTACAATACATTTTCAGCATAAAAAGATAAATTTTATTCTTTAACAGTTTTGGAATTTCAAGGTTTTAACAATGAGAAAAAAAGCACTACAATACATACTCATCAATAAAGCCACAGTTAGTGTTCCACAAATAATATAACAAAAATACAAACTACAGTAGTTCGTGATATCTTATATGCAATCATGGCTTAATTTCTTGGCCAATATCTTGAGGATAAAGGTAAAATATTGAAATCCCTTGCATTGTCACATGTATCACTACAAGTCTGATGTATAATTGTTACACCCAGCCCTTTTTAGAAACAATTTTGTCAACATACTAAAAAAGTGAAACAAATAATAATAATAAAAAAAATCACGAAGTACTAACAGTAATACTCCATGTAAATTGGAATTATGATTGCATTCATAATATATTTTAATGGATGCTTGGGAATTTTCCTGACGATATTCACTGCAGTTTAATTTCCGTACTGTATTGTTTTTGGCACCTCTGTTTTTGTCTACACCCAAATTCTTGACAAAAAATAATTTATTTAATGCACTAAAATGTAGCAAATAAGTTTTTAGAAAGCTTTTCTATTTTTATTATTTTCCAAGTCCTTAAAAATTTTTCAAAATTCAATATAAAAATATTACAGAATCTTAAATCAGTCATTTTCAAATTCACTGCCCCCTTGTTTGGAACCAAAATTTTTAAAAATTATTCGATTAACTGATTAAAAATAATTTATTTTCATTGAGAAGTACAAAATATCATAACTACCAGGTGGTGACATGCATATGGAAAACAAAAATAATTAATCGATTAACTAAAAATTAAGTTAATATATTAAAATAATATGTGTCATGGTGAACACAGAAGTGTACATGAATTCAAAACTCTAGTAGATCAGGAATTGAGTGAAACACCAACTACAAAATTCCATCTTTAAAAACATGAAACAAGTTAAATAAAAAGTGTTTTGAAAAACCTACTAGCTTTTACCTGCACCACTCTCTGAACCGTTTGTATGGATGATCTTAGTGTCAATAGGCCTTCGCCGTAAAACAAAAGAACTTCAGCCAGTCACTTTGTTGGAATAACAAAGTACAAAAATAGAAACATTGCATTGTGGCAGATGCTTACAGTCTGAGGTGACTGCCTTCTAGAGAAGATATTTCAAAAAAATATGTATGGTCCATTGAAGTAAAGATTAAAATTGAATATTAGGAGCCAACTAAGTTGTGTCATAATATAGATGCGACTTTCTAGATAATATAAAATGCAGCCCTGCTCCCCTCGTGTGAAATAGTAGGAGAAAGGCGGTAAAATCTACAGAAATTTAACATTAAGATTCAATAAAAATAATCTATGAAAGGTTACCACAAAAATGGCTATAGCTGTCCAATTTTCCACAGAATTATGTGAAAGAACTAAAAGTGTGTGGAAATGTGTTAATGAATGGGAAAATTTATCACAGGAAACTCAATCAAATATGACGAGCAAAGTGAATGTTAAGGTTATAAGTTTTAAGCAAAGAACAATAATCTTGTGAAAACAGTTGTTCAGGCAACAGTGAAGCCATATTCTTAATGAAAATGAACTGAAAAACAAGCAGTTGAATTTGGAAAATATTCATACTTTCTTGGCTAATTTAATAGGCTTTGACTCAAGTCACTATGTAATCATACTTCTATAAGTATGATTAGACTTTATGTTAGACTACAAGACTGTATGTTTGATAAAATGTGTAAGAGAAACTATGACAGAATTTAACTTCATTTAAATTGGAGGAGGAACTTTCTAAACGGAAGGAGGCATCTTCAGAGGCCATCATCAAGATCCAAATTTTTTTTTCTTTTGTAATTATATATTTTACAACTTATTAACAAATTTAATTAACTAATCTCATTTCAAACTGACTCTAACGGCAACCGATGCTTTTATCAAATGGATTATCCAGAATGGGAAGGAACTATTTTTTTAAAAAATCTAAATGATCGAGATGAACATGTACATATTTAAGTATATAACCATACATATGCATCACATTCGATTGATTCCTTTTGCAAGACAAATTACATATTCAAAATTTATCTTGTGTATGTATGACTTAAGATAGCATAATCAGCTTTATTTATTTTTTAATTCTATGCAATTTCCAGGCAAGATCAGGGCATATATTTTCATGGTTTGGAAGCTGTGAAAAGTGAAATGAATGGACCAGACCTTCAATTCTAAAAATAAAAGTGAATACTACACTGGAAAATCTACTTTCCAAAGCCATGATGTGCATACATGTTATATATTACAGGATGAGAAAGTCTTCCCCTTGATTACAAAAAAAACTTTATACATATATTTCTTTTTGTAAACGAGTTTGTAATAAGACCAGTCACCTTAAAAAATTTCAATATGCACCTGCTTTGTAGATCGAAGCACCTCAAGGCTGGATTCTAATTCTCACTATGTGCTATCCAATATTCGTTCCTTAACCCTAGATACAACATATGTTATCCTAGTATTCAATGTTTCAATATATTACTGGAACTTTTTCTAAACTACTGCAGAATAGAAACAACCGAGTTGGTTTCATAGAACCACAAAACACATTGGACTTTTTCTCATATTGATGCTATTTTGTTAAAAATTAAATCATTGACAGCTAATGTTTATAGACAACCGAGTAATCTATTTGACAAAAAGACCTTTAATATCAAGGCGATGCAATGATAAGAATGTTACATTACTATCCTCAACAGGTATTATTTCTTCTAACATCTGATTGTGATCACCCTGCATATGTTACAACAGATTTCCTGAGAATATTATGAGCTCAGTAAGAAAACTTCCAATTTTGTAGTCACACTCGCAAAAACTATTCTTATTGAAAAAGACACATGCAACTTTTATTGCCAACTGGTCATTTATATAAGCAATAATGTCTTCTAAATGTAATAATGTAAATGAATACAATTTGCCAGGGGTAATAACTTCATTATTGGCAAGTCCCGACTTGTATTGCAATGTCAACAGAACTTTATGAAAAGAGACCTTCAAATGCAAGACCAATGGATTAATACAGTTCAGCGACATTCTAGTTGGCAGTATCCCTGCCAGGACTGTAAATGTGTGAAATAATATGTTAGTGACAACACCACTTTCAAATAAAAATTCAAAACAATGAATTTATTTTCAATGTCTCAAGTTACCAATATATGTCATATGTGAACTCAGCTCTGCATAGTATATATAAATACCAAAATGACGTGTTTAGTACACAAAATGCAGATTTAATTGCCGTTTGGCCCATACCTAGAGTTAACAGACTGCTCACACAGTGAAAAAATGGCATAATGGCCACTATCCATTTCTTCACAATATGCAGCTGCTCTCTCACTGCCACATTTTCATTCCAAAAGATTGACCCAGAAATCGATAAATTACTAACTGCAAATATTTAAACAGCCAACAGATTTAATAAGCAGACACTAACTCTGCATTACCTAAAAAATTTGGAATCATCCATTTCAGTTGCTTGCATTTCACATTTTTATAAGTTTTGGAGCAGAGAAGAATATAGTTTCACAAAATATAAACCCTTAACACCTTTCAGCAGGTGCACACTCTATTACACATATGAAAGATTGTTAAAAGGAAGAAGAGCCAAGATCATGCTTTCATAGTACTCTCTGGTAAAAAGATAAAACAAATTATTCTCTAGTATATCTCTCACATACGCAGGCCTGTTGGAAGGTTTAAAAAAAAAAGGGAAGAATGGAAAAGCTATTGACATAAAAACAAAGCTCTCAAAAATATTAAGTGTGCTTGGATACTAAAATGGACATTTTTAAGCTTGTAACATTTCTTTTTTGACATCAAATGAAATGAAGAAACAATACTCGAACAAGAAATGCTAATGGTATCAAACAGGTAACATTTAGACGTCTGAATGATGGAAAGATGTCATTGGGCCTAAAGTTCTTTCAATAGAATTCTTTGTCATAAGAAGATTATCACATGGATATTCTATTCTCTTTAACCATCGGACATCTTGTGAAGATTACAAGAATGCACCCAATTAACCACTTGACGATCTCCAAATGTTATCTCAAAGTGTAAAAGTTGATGAAATACATCACAGCAAGCACTCCAATTCCTATTTTTAAAGTTAACCCTAGAAAATTGAGGAACAAGTTTTTTTTTGCAATAGTTAATTCATCTCCACATACAAACATGAAAATCCGTCAATGTGATTTTTTAAAGCACTCAATTCTTTGAATACAAAGGTATTCCAAGAAATTATGGATATAACCCACTCAAAAATATATTCTACTGTAAAAAAAACATGTTTTTTCAAGTGAGAAAATGCCTTTAAAGAACAACCTTGTATTAAATTCAATCATGTGGCATAAAAAAATTGTTGCCATAACATCTTTCATGACATGTACACAAGAAACGATACAAAATGGACACATCTTCATTCTAAACTGAATCCGTACAAGATTTTTTCCATAAAAAAAAATTATATAAATTTCTCTGAACATACTTAAATATTTTAACATATGGTTAAAATATTTATATCATCTTAATGATATATGGGCAATACATGTATGAAGAAGAAGTTCGACCAATCCACTGCATGTTTGCGGGTAAAAAATAAGGACAAATCTCTCTTTATTCAAAGGTGGGATATTGCTTGCCTTATTTTTCCTTTTCACAGTGAATTTGTTTTGTAAAAAATGACACATAGTAATAACTTGTTTAATTACAAACAATATACCTGGTATCAATCTACCTGGCTTGTTTATACAAATTATTCGATCCTGCCAGGAAAACTTTCAGCATAGTTTGTTCTAAAGTCAAATATAGTTTGCATATTTTGCCATTTATGATTTTAGAAGTAAAATCAATATACAAAGAAGTTGACAGAGTCAATTAAAAGCATTTCGGCTTCAAAAGTCAGGGCATCTGGAATAGTGGTTGTTATTCCTTCAAATGATTGGATTAGCATCAAATCAGCTATACTAAGGCTACTTCAACAAAAAGTGCTGGTCAGTAAGAATTTTATTAACAAATTTATAGATATCTAGGGAGGACCACCCCCTACCCACCAATGCTCTCCAACCCATCAACTTACACCCAGGTTTTCTAAACTTACCCGCTTCAATGAGAACACTGTGGATCCTAGAAAAAAACATTTATATTTGAGCTTAATAGATTTGTTGCCTAGGTCTCTACAATCCCACAGACTTTTAAAAAGCTTGACAAAAGGAAAATAAATTTCAAGATTAAAAATATTTTATTCTGATTTTTTTTATTGTGTATTTATAGTTTAAGTAAGTTCAGATTTAGAATTTCTTAAAATGTTTAATTTACATTTGCTCTTTTTGAAAAAATGTTATTTCAAACAATTTAGATTTTTGCCATTTCTACAGATTATTATTTTAATTTCTGCATATCTTTTCTTCCCAACATCAATAACATATTTATGCTTTGAAAGTGAAATCACGTGTTCCATCGTTTGCTTCAGATGTTAACAAATCCTACAACTAAATGATACATTTTTTGTGAGCTGCACAAGAGAAATATTTATATAGATATCTGCAACTGTCAACAATTTTCATTATCACTTGGAATGATTCCACGTGCTAAACTTATGCCACTAGAATTGCATAATTTTTAGTACGTTACTTCGTTTTTGCTTTGATAAAAATACACACATTAACACTGCCACAAACATACAGTAGAACTTGGCTAATTTGAATTTATCGCAGTTCTCTATGAGTAGAAAATTAAAATATTGTTCATAATTCGAATCAAAGTCAAAACTAAAAATTGTTTTTATATCCAAATTGTTTTCATTACTTAAATTCTTCCTTACTTTGTATACTCAGGGATTACTGATAGTAATTTTTAAGACCCTTATATCCAATCAAAAAATTGTTCCAACGTATCATTGTTTTCTGTTGCTGAACTCATTTTTGGGCCAAACTTTTCTCATTTTGAATTCTTACAGTGCTCCTTTCAACTTCAAATTACACAAGTTCCACCGTTAAGTACAAGAGAGCAGATAGCACAAGCCAAGTATTATTTTTTAAATAAATTGAAAAATATTTTGTTACAGATTCTGATCATTACATGAGCAGCATAATTTTACTCAATATTAAAAGCTTTTTTTATAACTTACCTTGAACGATTCAAGCACCAATAGTACACGAGATCACTTTTGAAGGAGACAATGCTGGATATTTGGAATTACGTGAAAATTAAATTATTTTAAAAGAATGGACAAAAAATTGCAATGGACTTTTCGTAGAATTCAAAGAAAAAAATGAAAGTTTCTGTGTTTTGAAATTGGAACCCAATGGAATAGAACGGGAAGTATATTCAAAAATTAATCTTAATGGAACACCAAAAACATTATACTTTCTAAAAACATATCCACGGAAAAAAAATACTACAATCGGTGAATAAAAAAGAAATTAAAATACAATTATTAAAACTTACATATTAATTCCTTCACGTGAATATCAAACTGCCAATTTTGTAAGAAACTTTAGACAAAATAACTTAATTTTAAAAAACATGAATAGAATTCCATCCCATAAAAGAATCATGTAACAAATTGTTGATTGAAAAATGATAGCCTAGATATAAAAGTTGAAGTGGTATGTGAAAAAAACTTTATCTCTGTAACTGATAATAATGGAAGTATCTTCCCCCCTCAAATAGAAGTTACAATGATCCATGAAACTCAATCGTAAAATGGGACTTTTAAGACAAAAAAGAAGATATTGGACATAATTAAATTCCTTGCAAAAATAGAAATTTAATACCAAACACTTGATGTATTTTCAAGACTTCAGCTGAATTTAAGGAAACCGAATTAAGAATTGTAACCATTACAGAAGTAGTATTTTGCAAAAGGTACAAAAAAAAAAAAAAAATACTGAAAATGAAAAACAGAAATCATCAAGGTAAGTTTCCATACACCATTTATTTCAAGACACAGATATAAGTACAAAAAGGCAAATCAAGAATTCAGAAATGTGGAGTTACTCGCTACTTGGGAATATTCCAATACATTATAATCAGAGCACTAATGAGAAATGAATATATGGAATCAAAACTGCTGGAGACTGACTTTACAATATATTTCTTGTTGTGGGCACACAGCGAGTGTAGGACTAAAATATTTTTCACGTATTAAAAATTTCCCCCAAGTTAAAATACTGGTTGAACGTTACATGTGTGGACCTATAATAAAATAGAACGATTGTGAAAAAAGACGAAACAGATTTATAAAATCCACCTTTACTATAAAGGTTATCAGAAACAGAAATCCTTCTAATTTAAAGCGAATCAAATGAAATATAAAACCAGGAGTAATTTTTTTTCTACCAAAATTACAGAAGGAACGATAATAATCGCAACAAGGTCCTCCAATGTCCGTTAGTTGTAATTTTTACAAAAGTCAATCTCCAGCATTTGTAACAAAGAAATATACACAAAATGGTATCATCTACGGTTTCACACACAAAACAGCATACAGAGTGAGAACTACAAAGTTGCTAGAAAATATCAAGATGCCACGTATAGGAGTTGGTACTTAGAAATTTTATTTGACAGATTTAACAAGAATTTAATAGATGGGAAAAAAGAATTTTAGAATAACTTTAAAAGAAAGTAATCATTTGATACTCAGAAATTAAGAATGTATTGAACGGAATATAAAGGATGTGTTTTTTTAAAAAATGACAGAAACATGGAAGAAAAAATCATTCTTGATGAGTAAACACTTTTGAAACTGAATTTTGACAAAATAAATTTTGATAGACGACTTAACTAAGTTTGTTAACTTTATTCTTTAATAAATGAAACCGTAAGCTCAATAAACAAATCATAACTGAAATCAAACTGCATCAAGAAAAAGTTGCAACGTTCTCATGAATAACAAGATGGATTGCTGACTGTTTTTAAATAATTATCAAAATTGATAAGAATCAAATTTAACAGAAAACATTTTAAAATTAATTGAAGATGAAAATACCAAACTTAAAAACAAAATTTTTAAGCCATTTACTTTCCAGCTTCAAAATGGTTAGTTTGCTTTATAATTCCATAACAGAATTTAACCTTCAATACCAATTTCGAAATTAAAAGCTTCAGAGCAATTTTGAGAAACATGACTATTGGACAGACTAATCTAAAAAACTTTTCTTGATATACATCTGTAATTCAAGTTGAAGACCTGGATTCTTTTTTGAGATATGATAAAAACTGCACAAAATCAAAGTGCAATGCCATTGAGAAAACTGTTCTTATATTCAAAAATACTTAACATATTAAGAAAGAATTGTTTAACATAATCTTAAACTGCTTTCCTTCTTGAACAATGATATATTATTAATTATAGAAGAAAATTTAGCTTCAAAAGCACTGTAATAGTCTGTGAAACATTTCTATACAAAAGGTTAAACACTTCCTACAATATAAGAATGAATTTAGTGCTTGTGAAAGAAACATTCTCTTCAAATTGGAAAAGAGCACCTGTTAATAAAGGCTGATCTATTCTTTTTCAAATGAAATTAAAACATAAAAAAAATCACTATTTAAAAACAAATATTTGTAAGAAAATTTTTGATATCTTTAGATGGAGGAAATACAATTGAAAAAAAAAAAAACTTCCAATACAAATCATTTGAAAAAGAAGTAGATACATAATTTAACAAGGAAGCTTCAGTGCATCAAAAATCAAATCAAAAACAAAACTGAACCATGAGAAAAATGAATATATTTTATTTAACACGAGGAAATATTGCAGTTCATTACAATTTTCTACATCATGGCTGAAATTACAACATGGAATGCTAAATTACCAGTGTCGAAGGGGAAGATACACCTATTCTTTATGTCATGGATGATGTAAGAAAAAAATAATAACACCAAACTTGAAAAACAAGGTGACGAATCTTGGAGCATCACCTAAAACAGACCTAAAAACTTTAAAGATATCAATACATGAAGACATTAAAAATTTGAACACCTAAGTCACTCCAGGAAATTGTAAAATCATTCTTTGTGTCGAAAGGACTTTCGATTGGACTCGAACAATAACTTATGCTTCCGTAGAATCAATTTGCGAATATGAATGGATCCACGCCAATCTTTCGATGCTTGTAAAAACAGGATGCAAGTTCTTTGGAAGAGGAGAAAAAAAAAATCTTGAAGCCAGTTCTTCTTTTGAAATTTAGAAAATATGAAATGTCGAAAAAGCTTAAATGAAGATGAAAATGCAGACAAAGATGAAAAAACCAGAATTAATACAAAGACACATCGAGAAGTCGACCGAAAATACGGGTTCCTTGCATACGATCTAAAAATAGGTTAAGGAAATCAGACATTTAAATCAAAACAATGCAAAATACTCATACTGCATTTCAAGCAAGCAAACAGAACCACGAAATATATAGTTCTTGAAAACATTCAAAACGTATCTTTTCTCACTAAAACCTCAACTAGTATATTACAAAATATGGTTAATTCATGGCATGCTAATTAATAAAATTTCACAATACCCAAGATATTAAGTTAGAGATTAAGATTATTAAGTGTCATAGAAATAAACTTAAGAAAGGTAGAAAAACAAATTTCGAAAAAGATACACTGCAATTTGCGAGTGAAGTAAATAGTTATTACAAAAATCTGACTGACTAAAGAAACATTCAGTCAATTAACAGGAAAAACAAACTTCAACATGAAATAACCATTAAAATTAAGGGAGAGGAAGATTTCTTCCCGCTTTTTTTATCTCTATTACTGACAAGTTTTGTATTCCTCAAAGAAACTAAAAAAAGCCAATGCATTCATATCTCTTTCAAATAAATATTCATGTTAACTTTCTCAACTGTCACCCATGGCGTGAGCATGAATTCATTACTTGTTAGTTTGTGCAGCTTAAAAAAATTGGATTAAAATTTGAATAAGTGTTTCAATTAAGGAACTATTTAAAATGAAAAATCTGGATTGCTTTCTATCAATTAGCCAACAGGGTAATAAGATACTATTGCCATGATTAGCTAGAGGGTTACACACTACAAAGTCCAAACTTTTTGAATGCTTCTACTGTTCCAATGCTGCAGAATATCTTGTAACCAATGCCTGGTTGCTGGTATTATTAACCATTAAAAGCCTGTATTTTTAAAATTGATTTTAAAATGTTTTGACTTTTATTTCTTGAATAAAATGGGAAAAATATTTTACAAGAAAATCCAATTTTGTTTTAAGTATGGTTTTATTGCTAAAAAGCAGTTTGTGACCAACTGACAACACTGGGCTTTACGTCAAAAAAAAAACCTTAATAAAATTCTACAAAAACAAACACACAGTCGAATCTTAATAAAATAAATAATAATACAGATAAGGAGTTTCCTTCAACATAGTAGAATAAAATATGGTATTCTCAAGTGTACAAACAAAGCTAAAGATACAGCCTAAAGTGAAAAACATCAATTTATTTTATCAGCACTCAGGCTGACACCTATATGTCGTATATTGATCTAATAAAAAATTCAGCATGTATCCTATTGCCGACAACAGGCATTACAACTTCAGTCTTATTCTCAAGATTTTGGAAGACAAAATTGGGTAGGTTGCCAAAAGGCAACACTTG
Source organism: Araneus ventricosus (assembly GCA_013235015.1). Lineage (NCBI taxonomy): Eukaryota > Metazoa > Arthropoda > Arachnida > Araneae > Araneidae > Araneus > Araneus ventricosus. The sequence continues at coordinate 22,664 of BGPR01020170.1, forward strand.
ACCTTTAAGGGTTAAAATTGTGGTACATTTGAAAGTATAAATTAAAACTGAAATTTAGGTATCTCAGTTTTTTTTCAAAAATGTAACTAGAGAGAGGGAAGATGAGGTAAGGCTTGGGTAAATTTCCTGCTTCAATCACACTATCTCTAAGAATAATCAAACATTCACCGGGAAAAGAGAAAGACGGTGAAGACAATACCCAGATAAAGAAATTTATAAAATTTGCTGACCAATATTATCAGCACAATATGAAGCATCACATCATTTCGGTGCATTTTCAAAACTTGGGCAAAAATCTTGTATGCAGGCAGAATTCCAAGTTATAAGTCATCACATACGAGACATGACCAAGACTTGGTGTGCTGCAGTTTCTACAGATGGCATCACAACACATCAGCAGGTAAATCCTACAAACATATATTCAATCTAACCCAGCACCACAGAGGTCCCAAAGTTTAAACCACAGTCACCACAAATCCTGTTGCTGTACCATCAACAGGATTTGTTGCCTTAATGCAAAAACATTCCGACAATTACATGCCACGTGGTGAAGCATACAGGAAATGAAAGGGACAATTTTTTTACAAGCTTTCAAACCACCTCGTCCCAGTTGAAACTATTCGTACGATTATTATTTACTTTCGGAAAAAGAAAACGAGACCTTCGAAGCTGAAGTCTAGACAGAAAATTAAGCAACAGCATCTAATTTATAAAGGATACCATAAGCCCGAGCAGCTTCAGTTTCTGAGGAAAATCTAATGTGTGCAACACCACGTCCTTTCATCTGGGTACTCTGAACATCTCCTATAACAGACAGAATACAAACACATTACAAAGCTGCAATTAAAAATATTAAATGCTTCTTAAAAAGCAACAGAAAACATGTCAAATTAAATTCAACACAAACTCACCAAAGTCCCGGAATCTGTCTCTAACATTTTCCCAAGTATAAGTTAAAGGAAGCTGAAAATTTAAAAATATGTTACTTTTTGAAAGCACACACCTGCACAAGCACAAACAATAACAAAAGGAACATATTTTTAGAATTTATCTCAACAACTGGTGCCTGACTTAAACTAGAAATGCAATCTTATCAAAAACAAGCATTTCATTATTGAATCAAATCTCTAAAACCCATCCAATTTCCCTACAATTTACAAATACTAAATGCAAGTATGGTAATGATCAGGGCTTCTTAATTATTTTCTTTCAGGACTCATGACATTTTGAGTGGAAATCCCACACGAAAAATAGCACAGTGATACTATAGGTGACTATTTTTCATGCGGAATGAAAAATAGCACAGTGATACTATAGGTGACTATTTTTCATGCGGAATGTTACCCTAACAGAAAAAATAGGAACATTTTCATTCAAAATATTTGGCCACAGCACTAAAATTAGAAACTGAAACATACATAAACAGTTTTTAAAGATCAAGTTAAAATATTTATCCAGCAACTCATAATGAACCGTTTTTAATCATTTTTCCCGTTTCTTAAACATCTTTGCTTTGACCTAATGCAGAACTGTTGATGTTTTGCAAATCTAATGATATTTTATACAATCCCTTTAAAGACGGATGATTAATAGTTTTAAAAACATTCATTTCAGAAGAAACTTCATTAAATAGCACATAATAATCATAAATCGTATTCATATCGATAAACATTAACCATATATTGACATTTTAAAAATACAGCTCAATCAAGCAATCTTCATATAAATAAAAGACATTGTGGGTATGTGGCTATGTATGTTCCACATCTCCTCCTAAACTACTGCAGCAACTTCAACCAAACTTTGCACACTTATTATTTAAGACAAGAGGAAGACTATTGTCAACTTTTCGAAGTCCTAAAGTTAATTAAACAGTCAGTTAATTAGAAATTAACCGAAACCATTTTTCCGTATTAACTTCAGAGCAAATTATTCCCCCAAAAATATTTCTATACCGTCTTAAAGTTCAAAATTTTACCTTTTCAATGATACCAATTTGATATCTACGAAATGTTTCCCTCAACTTTTATTAATTTTTGGAAATTTAATAAATAAATTATTACAGATGATTCTTAAATAAAGCAAATTTAATTATACTTTGTTGCTAGGCAAGAGTGAGACTTTGAACAAATTTCTTTTCATTTCTGTAAATATTTTTAAAAGTGAAAGATTACTGTCAACTTTAAAAGGCCAAAAAGTTATTTTTTAAAATCAAAAATTAAGCAAAATTTTGCGGGGGTTTTTTTTTTTTTTGCGATATATTTCTAAAGTGCAATGTTACAATATCTATTTTTATACTATATTAAAGTTTAAAAAATATCTTTTCAGTGACACAAATTTTATTTGCGTACAAAATTGTTACTCTCATTTCAATAATTAAAAAAAAAATCAATTGTGTATAAAATTCACAATTTGTAGAAATGTTTTTTTTATTGTTAAAGAACAAGAATACATATGACGAGCTGCTGTTAGAACATATAAACAAAATTCTGGAATACTACAGAAAAGTTTAAAAATGATTCATAATTTATATTGGGAACAACTATTGATCTGGTTTATTTTGACACTTTTCATTAATGAAAATTTAACTATTTAATGAATTGACCAAAACATTCGTCAAAATCCTTCTTATACTTCACTATTTATGAACAAAATTTTAAGTAAAAATGTTTCAAACGATCAAGGAATTTTTGTATTATAATTTTTTATACAAAAATAGTTTTTTCATTAAAAAATATTAGACATAAAAGTGTTTTAATCCTGAGCAACGCTGGGCATAACAGCTAGTACATGAAATATATTCAACAATTCAGTTTTTAATGCAAGATGGTAAAAGAATATGACAGGATGTGAAAAAATCAAAGGATTTTAAATTATCACCTGAAGTCTACAACTTAAACAGATGAAAATTGACCGCTCTTTTCATTTAAGTTAAATCAGACATTATAAAAATAAATTAAAATATAGAACTTACATTTCTCACTACAATAGTATCAGACCACTTCATAGGTTTGCGACTGTTGCGATATCCATCGTCGACCCTGTCAAAAGATCTGTCGTAATCACCGTATCCCAATCCACCTGCACCGCCTACAGAGTTGGCTCCAAGGCCTCCTAATCCTAGACCACCTGTTAATGTGGAACCTAGGCCACTGCCCAAACCACCACCAGCTAAGCCAGCAGCGTTATTGGAGACACCACCGAGGCCGCCCTGCAGAAGACTAGGATTACCGAGACCAGCAGCGCCCGTGGTACCGAGTCCCAACCCTTGCCCGACACCGGCGCCAAGATTGGAGAAGTTTCTTTCCTGAAGGCCCATCCCAATGCCAGAGAGGCCAGGAATGCCTGCAGCGTTGCCACCAACGACGGCAGGAGTTATCTGGTTGGAGACAAGGCCAAGGTTGTTAGTGCCAACACCTCCGAGACCGGCGACAGGAGCTATACCAGTAGGAGCCAAATTATTTAGACCACTGGAATCTGCAAAAAGTACAAAAAAAAAAAACAAAGGTTAAAGCAATGGTTTTCAACTCCATAAATTACATGTTAAAAAGAAAAAGAGCAATTTCAACCAATTCAATTCAGAAGTCTCATTTCATGTTATTTTGTTATCAGATTATTTGATTATATTCTACAAAACTATTCAAGAAGTGAATAATTGCTGAAGGTAAACTTTGTAAAAAAATAAAAATAAAATTAAAGACATACAAAAAAAGGGACTTAAAATGTTACAATAAAAAGGAATACATTAACGTAAGACAGCAAAATGAAAAGTTGCAATCAGAGGGATATTTTTTTTGTTAAAGAGGGGAGGGGAAATGAATCGCAATCTTTTTTTCATCTCAATGTAATACAAAAACTTGCAAAAAATGTTTAACTTAGAACTGTTTATTGACCTAGAAAAATAATGCTATACATAATGCTTAATTTTAAAATAATTACAATTAAATAACATAGAGATCATATTAGACATCATCGTAAAGATGCTTACTGGATAAATGCAGTGGAAGACCATTTGCTCCTAGCCCTTTTCCAACACTCTGGAGACCCTCTGGGGAAAAAGGTAAGTAAAAAGTGAGTAAGGAAAGTACTTTAATCTTAAAATCTACAAACTAATTAAAATGATATCAAAAAGCATAACCAATCCATTAACTTACCAGGTAAGCGTTTATCTTCGGGATCTTCTTGGTGTTTTTTGTCCTACAATAAAAAAAGACAAAGTAAATTAACGGTCACAAATTCTAGAATTTGTATTTTATCTACTTTCTTTGGCTGAGAAATTATCTGGAATTTTTGTAGAGCCCCAAATAATTCATTTTCTTAAGCAAAGAATCCATCACAGAAAAATAATGCTCCAAGTATTTCTGAATTTATTTGACAATTTTCAAAATATGTCCGCTTATTCTGAAGAGACGTGCATTTGCAATAAAATTGTTTTAAGTTTTTATGAATTCTCTACAATAACTTTTGTCTAGTCTACCGAGATAAGCTCAATCAATGAAAGAAAAAAGGGCAATTTCAGGAAAAGTTCTTACAACAAGGGAGCTGATAAGCTATTAGGCAAACAGTGGATCTGGGACAACTTTTACAGTCGAATGTAACCAATTTCAAAAATGTATGTGAGGATTCTTTTTGGAGTATATAGGGAAACTGATATAATATGTCAGGGGTGATGGGGGCACTATTTCAGTAATCCAGAAAACTACAGCTGGTAAAAGTTTTACCTAATTTCAAACAATTCAGAATATAAATGTGACACACATGCATACGCAATTTAATTTGGTGATGGAAAAATATTAATCAAAATTAATTTATACTTCACTGCATCATTTCATGCAGTTGCTCGCCTTTTAGGCGTCTCAACATTTCAAACTTTAGATTATAGTTTTTGAGTAGTAGCATTTCCAGGCAAAGTATGAAATATGAGAATTATTTGAATATGTTACATACTTTCTCTGGGCATTGAATGCAGTACCTGGGTCATTATTCCATGTCAAATCAACACAGTTTTTGAACAAAATTTACCTCACCATCTCAGATTTTCATGAAATTTGGCAGAGATGTACTATTGATATAGACTTGGAAAAATACCAAATTTCATCAAGATATGTGGACTCCTTTTTGAATTACAGCAATGTAAATTTTCAAAAATTTGCCCAAAAACAGCAAAAGGAAATTTTTTGAATTGCTCTAGGTTCTCTCTTAATTCAGCTGGAGAGCTGGGACAGGTGTCATTTTGCAGCTTTTTGCATGCTCTTTCCAATAGAATACAACATACTATAGGTTAGTACACAAATTTTTTTGTCAAAATTTAAATTTTAATTTTTCAAAAGTACATATTTTAAAATTTTCAAATTAATTCCATGAATAGTTTGTATTGTTGTAAATCACCTGGCAAAATATTAATTTGGGATGACAATGGGTTAATAGTTAAAATTTTTTTTAAACTGAAGCTTGTTTTTCATTAATTCCCTGTATTGAGCTGAATAATACAAGGCTAATATTTACACTTCCGTGAAAATAAATATGAATGCTAACCT
>BGPR01020171.1:0-28200 GCA_013235015.1 Araneus ventricosus
CTATGCTTCGTTCAGTTGCGTATTGCTACTTTCAAATGAGAAAAAATAACCTAATAGTTTTAAAACTTAAACACTAATTAAGAAAATAGCTTTTAGAGTGCTGCAACTCTGCAGCATTAATGGAATGAGCCGCCACAATTTGTATCATCTTCGTCTATTGTTGTCAAGAAGAAAGAAAATAAATCAAAGGCCTTGGAACAAATTCAAAGAATTTATGTGACACTTTTTTAAGACGCGAAGTATTCAATTCATTTATGAATCTCTGGAAAGAGTGGTTCTCAGCATCTATTTTATATAATTCTGAATTGCATTCTGCCTGCTATTTATAATACAATTTCTTAACTTTCATCAATTTCTGATGAATTGTTCATTATGTAGAATCGATTTCTTGAACTTCCAATTGAGCTTGAACTCCAACGATGTATCATATTGTAAAACGAGTAAAATTATAATTGTTTTGGTGTTCAATCATTCTTCCATGTTAGTAGAAATTCACAGTTTCTTTCCGAATTTGTACCTAAAAAACCGAAAGAATTCAATTTACCTCATACACAATTCAGATAAACCTAATTCGAATTTGTACCCAACCAGGCAAAAGCCTTTTAGAAGCGCAACATTCCTATAATTAATGTTGGCCTTAGGTTCTCGGAAGTATAATAAGAACAGGTTCTCTAAACGAAACAAATCAGTTCTATCAAGTGGGCTGAAATTTTGCAGTCAGAGGGGCGTTTGTATCCATTCATACATGTAAAATAGTTAATTTTATTAAAGTATTGATTAAGTAACCCCCTTAACATCTTTATTGTAAACATGTACTTTTATTTTTTGCTACCAATATAGGTAGATATTTTTTATATAGGTGTACCAGAAATAAAAATTTCTTGCACAAAACTTCCTTTAAAGATCAGCACTGATTATTTGAAGAATTTTAATATTTGATGGTATACAGCCTTTTATAGGAAGCTTTATTAATAATATTTCTGATAAATCAGAAAAAACCATGCTTTACTAGAAAGAAATTATGATTTATCTTATTTAATCTTATTTTTCAATATTTTTTGTACTACTTTTCTAAAATAATAAAATCAACTTAATTTCTAGATAGTGATTTTCATTCATTCATACGTATGTTATAAATGGCTAACTATACTAGATGGATATTCTTTGTAAATAAGGATAATGAATTACGCCGACGGTTTGATGTTTAAAGTGTTGTTCAATGTTACTGTACTACCGAAGAAATATTTATTCATTGATGAAGCATTTTTTCAGTATAAAAGTACAGCCAATATAGCAGTATAATAAGTGAAAACTTACTCTCTTAGATCTAATTAGTAGATTCAAGTTAGAGATTACTAGTATAACTCTAACGAATCCTTATATTTATAATAAATCAGATAATGTCAATAACGTGCTAGTATATGATATAAAATCATTTTTCAAACTTCATTATTTATAAGACGTTCAAACCCATCGAACCATTATTTTCTCGTCCTCATTGGTAAAATTTTTTATTTTTGGTGGCCTCTTACTGTCAAATCGTTCAAATAATCTCATTCAAATGTTGTATTACTAATGTTGAAATGCATGATTAACTAAGTCATTCATTCAATTAAGCTAATAATATTTCTATGCTCGTTTTCGATTTTATATTTTTATTCCAGTTTTTTATAATAGCATGTTCAACTTCCAAAAACAAATTAATAATACGTAGACATTTTTCACGCATTAATTAAAATCAAGTCTGCTATGTATGGCAAACTTATCTCAGACCGCTGAAAGGAAAAGCGTCAAAGTACGAAGAGGTACCAAAATATGAAAATAATCCGAGCAATCCAGACATTTCAATTCCTAGAAGTATATATTAGTAGAAAAGATTTTAATTAAAGAAGTAAGTAAAACATCATTTTTCATTGAACTTTTCAGAGCATTAAACCGTTTTCAATTTTAAACAAATATTTAAGTGCGTGTTTTCTGTTTCATTGTTTAAAGCTGAAACAATGCTTAATGACCCCTCACAATACAATATGGATGACGAATTGGTGCTACAGATTTTGGAAAAGAATTGAAACAAAGGAACATGGAAAATTCATTAGCTGAAATAGGGTTTTACTAAAAGATGTTGTTTTCGTAGAGTTTAACACTGAGATTTCGTGTAGCAGTGATCCTGCTTCATGCAAGTATATAAATTGAGTCTGCATAGAATAGTATTGAGTCCCGACCACGCCGGGACTGCAAGAAATCCCTCCGTTAATACTCCAGAGAAAATATAAAATTCCGAAATCGGATAGGTCATTCATTTCGCAGAGACACGGTTTCATTTTTTTAAAACCTCGAGTGGTTTGCTATTTTGATGTACTAGCTTTAAGTCTTAAATGTATTTTAATGGAATAATTGGATTTTTTTTTGCGATTTAATCAAGTCTCTGATATCTTAAGAGAATATTTTATCCATAGTAGTTTAATTAATTATAGATAAACAGATGGTATCTACTTTTGAACTAAAAATGACGAAAAATACGTGCAAAAACGCTTAGAGGTTAAAAAAAAAATAACGTTTGCTTTGTATTTTTGCATTTTTTTAAATAGGAACGATACGCGCTTTCTTGAAAGAAATGTTTGAACTAATCTTTTATCCTTATTTATTTAGGAGAAATGTTGGACATGTGTCGTGACCTCCTTCTTTCTCCGCCAGAGAATTCATTATTCGAGATACATGTGCAGTACAGCTGAAATTGTGATGAGAGCAAACAATTATTCACTGCGATCATCACCAATTCAAGCGGAAGACAAATTTGATGCGAATCTTGATCGATTCATAGAGATGAGTTTTATAAATTAGGTTAAAATGAAGACAAATATAATCTCATGTCTGGAGATATTTTAAGCTAATATACATAATTATTGTCTCATGTTTAACAAAAAGAAATTATTTACATATAATGCCCGTAACCCTTTCATTCTCAAGCATACAATTATTCATTTTATAATTCTGAACTTTGGGAGATGTACTCATTTTGGGCGTAAGAGGAATAGAGGAATGTTAAAAAAAACAGGAACTTTAATTTAAAAAAAAAAACTGCTGAAATGAAATATTTTAACATATTTAAAAATAATAAGAACGAAATTATTCCTTTAATTTCATTTAAATTATGTTAAAATTAATTTATATTTTTCCTTTTTCCGCTGAATGAAGTGAGGTTCAAAAAGGCAATTTTTGAATAGATAAAATCGATAGTGCGGCCATTTATTATAAAGAATAAAATAATATTTAGGCAAAGAGGAAAATGCGAAGAATTTAATGACGTCTATTTGGTATCAGAGGCAGGCTTAGATGCCGAATAAAAATATAATGAAAATGATTATTCCGAATGGCATCACTGGAACTGAAATGTTTCAACAGAAGGTATTACGATTGTAATATTCAAAGAATAAAAAATTGTTGACAATGTATTTAGTTCTTCAGTGTTGTCAAGTATCGTTGTAACAGGAATACAACGCGCTTTGCAGTATATGTTACATTGGGATAAATTTTTAACAGTAGAATACGAATTGTCTGTTAAATTTAATTTATATTTCGAATAAATTTTACCGTAAAGTAATCTTGTTCAAATTACTTTAAGGTATTTTCTATGTTATAATTTGTATGACCTTCATCTGGAAATTTTACCGCAGAATGAAGCCTTCAAATCAGAAAACACTCACATTTTTGTGTTTAGAGCCCATTGGAGATGCTACTTAAAATTCAAAACATTCCAAATATTTTAGTTATCTTAATATTTTCAGAAACAGCGGCATTCTATCATCATTTTTCTTTCTTATTTCTCTAGAAAGTTTATTTAATCAAATTAAAATCCTTGAAAAAATTTGGAATGTCCAACGAACTGAAAAACTGATACGGCAAATATAAACCAACAGCATCAAAGGAAAGCATTTTAATATGGAATTAGAAACGCAGAAAAGAGTTCATATTTTTCCACCAGAAAGTTTTTTTTCTCGCCCTTCAGAACTTAAACATCAAAGTAGAACTAAGTAACTCTTGAAAAGAAATCGTTAAATTTGTTTAATCTATTCTGAGAAACTAAATACATTTAGTTTCTTCAAAAAGCATTTTATTTTTTCATCGTCAGAACAACTTAACTTCTTAGAATTCTCTTTAAATGGAGAGTGCTATAATCTCTTTCTTATGATGGTCATTAGGATGACCATAAAGAGCCTTAATTGTTGCTAATATTTTCATATTTTTTTTTGTTTTAGAAAAAGATAATTTATTAAATGGAGGTCGCGCGAGACATTTCATTTGTGGAAGATAACGTTTTAATGACAGTCTTGAAGATGATGCTTTTTGGCGCTTACTTTTCGCTTCTTATTTTGGATGCAATTATCTATATTTCATTTAGTTCATTGAAGGCACTTTTATATATCCAGCTATTAAAATCTCGTTATCATAACTGTAAAACTGAAGTTATAGGGGGAAGGTCCATTGAAACTTAAGGAAGTATAAACATCGTTTGTTCGCTTCAGCATTAATTTGTGACAGTTTCTTCTAGTGATTACTGCGACACTTGTTCCAATAAATGGCCACCAAAAATAAATTTTTAGAAGGCAAATTCTGATATTTTTGTTTCAGATAGAATTTTAGTATCAAAATAGTTTTATTACTGTTTTTCTGTAGTTATTCTTGAGTTTAATTTAGTTATATTAACGTTCCGTTTGGAAGCAACACTAGAGCTATATGGGGACAGACCCCAAAATTTTGAACCGATATCAAATGAAGAGAAAAATATATGAATTGGCACTTCGCTCTCCAAACTACCACATCGTACTAGCGTGCGAACAATGACGCCAGGCTTAGCCTGTATGACGAGAACAATACATGAATTGCCACTTCGTTCTCCTAACTACCACACCATACCAGCCGGTGAACTACGACGCCAGATTTAGCCTGTATGAAGAGAACAATACATGAATTGGTACTGCGGTCTCCAAACTACCACACCACACCAACGGGCGGCAACGACGCCAAGTTTAGCCTGTATGACGAGAATAATTCATGATTTGTCACTTCGCTCTCCAAAATGCCACACCACACCAACGAGCGAACAACGACGCCAGGTGGATATTCAGTGGAATCGGGTTTCGAGCCAGATACCCTCTGGACCCTAAAACTGAGAGGAACTTAACACTAGGTCATCGTGGCCCCAGTTATACTTGAAGTGGATTTAAATCGAGCATAAACGCTGAGTTATAAAATTTAATAGCATTTAAAACATTCTGTTTTGATGGGAATACTGGTAATATTATAATTTCCGCTGAAAGTCATTTTAAGATTAAAAGAAATTTGCTTCCAGTTTATCTTATAACTCAAGACTTATATACTGGAAATATGAAACATAAAAATCATAACCATCATTGCTTCTTTGTTCAAATTTCAATTTCAATTTACACAATATACAAATGGCCCGCACAGTATATTGCCAAACACAGCACTCAAAAATATGTGGAACTTAATAAAATAAATAAATATTTACATTTGGCTGTTATTTGTAAAATTAATTTGCATCTTTATTGGTTAATTTAAATATTTCTGTTAGAGTTTATTCTCATATATTCAATAAATTTTTATTAAAGTATAGCTTTGAATTTCGCGAAGTCTACAAATTGAATTAATAAAAAAATAAATTTCTTTGTCTAATATATTTATTTTTAAGATTTCAATTAAATGTTTCTTCAAAATATAGCTTACTTCATTAAACTGGCCATTACTATCACTTGATTTATCTAGAAATGACATTTTTCGCATGAAAATTTTTTTAAACTATGAAACTGACTCAGCACCTCAACCTTCGTCATTAGAGGCATTGCAATTTCCAGAAGTATACCAAGCTTTTGGACAGAGGTTCCCAACCTTTATCCTTCCCCCAACTAATCCTTCGCATACCCCCAACTAGTCCCTCCCGTACACTTTGATTAATCTTTATGTCTTCGCGTAACGCCTATTGTCATATCCTCCCTCCACCACCGGCCATCCGTTTAAGCAAAGAAATTTTTATCAATGATGGTAAGGACTTAGATTAGCTTAAGAGTTAAATGATTCGAATTAATGACATCTGTTGGCCATAACATATGAAATCAGTATTGTAATAATTTTGCATTATAAGGATAGCTAAAAACTACACTTCGTAATAATCAACTATTCAAGTGGTGTAGTTATTAAATAGCAAGCATTAAGCTGTGCGAAAAAAATTCATTAGCTTTTAAATTCCCTATATTTCCTTGTTCCGGTCATTACCAACTTTGATTTCGCGTGCCCCAACTAGTCCCTCGTGTACCCCAACAAGTCCTCATACCCCATCTAGTCCTTCACGTACCACAACTAGACCTTCGTGTACCCCAACTAATCCTTCCCGTACCCCTACTAGTCATTCGCGTACCCTAACTAGTCCTTAGCGTACCCCAACTAGTTTTTTGCTTACCCCTACTAGTACTTCGCGCATCCCAACTAGTCTTTCGCGTACTCTCAACTAGTCCTTCGCGCACCCCAACTAGTCCTTCTCGTACCCCCAACTAGTCCTTCGCGTACTCCCAGGGGTATGCGTACCACAGATCGGGAATGTCTACTTTAGAGCGTGCCGTCAATTTATTGTTTCCAAAAATGATCGGTATTCTAGTTCATATTGTGAACTTGATTCAGCACAACTATGATAGTCAAGCTCATCATTTCAATACCTCAGTACGTTTCTCGACATATGCTCTACCAGAAACATTCTAATATCAATTATTACAACTAACCAGTGCGAACGTGACATTCCTACAACTCTATTTTGATTTACAAATGTTAGAGAAAATGCTGAATAATGTAAGCACGTAATTGATAAGTATTCATGGGTATTGAGCAAATTCTAAACACTAAACAATTCAATATAACTATTTAAAGACATAAGTTTAAAAAATATTAAGCCCTCATCTTTTAGCTTCTCTTCGACAGGACCTAAAATTCTGCTCGCTGTAATGCCGATATTTTTTTGAACGCTAATGATATTGACCTGAATTTTTTTTATATAAGTTGCCCTATATATCTGGCTTTAAAGTTGTGAAAGAAAAATTACGCTATGTTTCGCGCATGCGCAGTAAAACATTATTTATTAAAAATGTTGATATTTCCTGTAATATTCAAACATTCTTTTACAAATTTTTACAAAATGCTTCCCTAACAAACTGTCATTCTTTCTGTAAGTTTCGGATTTTAAGAGAAAACTCTGCATGTTATAAGCAAAAAACAGGTGGGAAAATTTGGGATTTTTAAAGAAAACCTTTATATCTTCCCAAATATTTGTGCTGATTTTACGAAAATTCTTGTAAATATTATGCACATTGAACATTACCATTTCTGAAAGTTTAATCTTGTTACGAGTATTCTGTAAAGCGGGGTGGACCAAAAACCTTTTTGTCTTCATCAGTTGGTAGACGGTCCCCTAATTGCTCTCAGAACCGAACCTTCAATGTAAAATGTGAGTTACTGTCGATTCTTCATATGAACGAAGTTTAAAAGCAGTCAGTTAAAAATTTCCGGAGAAATTCTAAAAAATGTGAAAATCTGAAAGAGTCCGGATATTTTTGGGCATATAGCGTATGTAAATAGGAAAAACTTGAGAGTAAAATGAAAATAGCTTGTTTAATGACAGGGAAATTACCGAACAAGAGATAGCATAGTAAAATCTTTTAAGAGCAAATTATATTTCTTTTAATTAAGAGAAGTTCAAAAATGTAATTGAAAACGTATAATAATCTCTTAGATACATAAAACCAAACTAAATACATATACTCACTAAAATTTCAAAATACATATACACTCTAAATAAATATAATATTCGTAATAGTACAAAGTGTAGCTATTTTTCAATTTCGAATACGCATAACGAGGCAATTTTTTGTAGACTGTCAACGGAAGTTACGTGTATGATTTTAATCGCGTTTTAGTTATTGCGTTACAGCGCACTAACGTCTGTTCCTATTAATCTAACTATCATCATGCATATGTAATGATCATACTATTTACGCAGAATATAGATATTAAACACCTAAGTAATTAGCAGAGGAAAATGGTTCTGGATTTGACATATTGGTACTCATTTTAATATTTTATAAACTTTATAGGCATGTGATAACTATAACAAATGGAAACCGTATGATTTATATCGAAATGAACAATTGTCTCTTTTTGACTGAAATTACGTAAAAACAGTCGATACGAGGTTTGGTACTAAGACAGATTTAATGCTTCTTGTGAAGAGTATCTTAGATTCCTTTAATATCCAAAGTTTGCATTTAAAGTTTGGTAAAAAAAATCCTATTTTCGTTCTGAAACAATATTTTATACACTAATATATAAACTTTCTATTTTTAAAATTATTTAATTATTTATTCTTATAATAAAGTATTTTTAATTCGGAAATCTTTTCCTCCCAGATTTAAGGATGAATTTGATCTAAGAACATGGTATATACGACACTTACCTTTAATTGATATTTCTTTTTATTTCTTCTTTAATTTATAATTTTTTAAAACAGTAAAAAAATTTCGTTCATCGTTACTAAGAACAGCTCCTTGAAGAACGGTAAATTCCAAATTTAATTGGCAGTTGCCAATTTTGAGTTCATCATGAGTGTATAAATCGACACAATTATGAGCAAAGATAAAAGACTCGAATGCATTTGTTTCCCTAACATTCAACTAGAATAATCGTAATTAACATTTTACACTTCTGGTTTGATATTTAAGTTAAGCTTATTTCGTGAATTAAATTCTTCAGATATTCTTTTTTTCATATCAGAAAGGGATTCATCGCATCAAGGCAATCAATTATATGGGTATATCAGTTGTTTTCAATTTTAGGACATACGAGCTACAGAAGTAAAATAAATGTTCAGAGTGTTTTTGATACTCAGTTTCTCTCATCACAAAAAAGAAAAAAAAAATAACGGATTATCAACCAGTTTTTAAATAAAACTTTTATATTTTTATCATGCTTTGGAATTGGGTGAAAGGTATGAATTAGCTATGTATATATTTGTGACACAAGGAGACCAAAAATCTAGATTTTTTCTTTAAAATGCCAAAATCAAATATTTAAATGATTGCGTTGCTTTCTCATATTAAACAAAGTATACTAAATATATATATTCAGTTTTGCAGTTTTAAGGTATAGGTGCAAATAATTACAAAATTTCTGTACTTTACTTGGTTGTTGTTTTTTCTTGATGATACAAATATCAAGAAACAAGACAGTTGGGAAATATTTCTAGCTACGTTTCCTTTTTAATGTTTTGGTGTTTATTTCTGCACGAAAGAAATCAATCTGTGCTACCACCCACTTCGATTCAGTAAATCTTCTTATCGGAGATTTTCTTCTCTAGATCCTGTGCAAATACTTAACCGAAATGGACCGAAGCAAGCACACTCCATTAATTCCTTGGAAGAGATAAACATTTGCAACGATATATTCTCGCCCAATTGTGTAGATTGGTTGTGGATGAGTTGTTTAGTTTTTTGTGGTTCGATAAAGCACCATTCAGTGAGATGATAATCTAAATCGCTAACTTCAGAGGTATTTGAAAATTTGTACTGTATTGTTAAAAAAGAATTGTATAATAAACGTTAAAAAATATGTTTCTAAAAATTTAGAGAATGTAATGTAGTCGCGGCAAAAAAAGTAAACACCTAGCATTATTCCTCCGCTGTTCATTCTATATTAAAACAAAAGATACAAATTTTCAGGAAATAATGTCTACTAATAGATTCTAAGGTTGCAAATTTCAGAAGGGGTCGTATACACATTTATAATTGCGCTAACTTCAAAATTTACAATGGCAACATATATTTTTATCAACGGATTTCGAAACTGCGTGAAGAGTTATGCTCGGATACCAAATATCGTTATCAATCTCAATAACTTATGAAATTATAAGCAAGTAAAATTTTGAGTCTTTAATGCTAAAGTAAAATTTTGAATTTTTATTGATATCTTGCGAAATAATATAGTTTTTGACCAATAATTTTTTGTTGTAATAGTTTGAAGTATTCTACAAATTCTGTACTTATACTTTTGATGTCAAAATAATTTTGAGCACATGAAAAATTTTATGACATTTGACGCTCATATATCATAATGAAAAATTTTGAATAGCAAACACATAGGAATTTTAAAAATAATCGATGCAGATGGAAGCCCATGAAAGATGTCAGCTTATTCATACAAATAGTTTTGAAGTTACATTACATTTTCTATTTTCGCTGTAATTCGATGCACTTAAGGAGGCGGCATATATTTCTAAACCGTTTTCATTATTAAACATAATCATTATACTACCTTATGTTATAAAATTTAGATGTATAAAGATTTAACTATATATATATTAAAATTTTATAAATTAAAATGGTGTAGTATTACACTATTAATTTTTAAAGGCATCAAGTTTTACCGATTGTAAAATGTAGTTCATTACTTTGAAAATAACACTTGAAATGCGAAATTATTTAAAATGCTACTAAAGACAATTAAACGCAAGCAGAAAACTTCTCTATCTAAATGTGGAGACGAGTTTTTTTTTATGTCGAGACCACAAAATGTCAAATAACTTCTAATCTATTAATGCTATATTAACCAAACATAATAACGTAGGGTATTTTTTCAATGAGAAATTTTTTATGGCATCATAAAAAGGGGGTACCATTGAAAAGTTTGAAATTAGTGCAATTTTAAAAATGTAGACGACCCCTTCTAAAATTTTGAAACTTTGAAACTATTAGTGGACATTCTTCCCTATTGTTTTAAGCTAAATTGAACAGCTGTGAAATAATGATGGGTGACTACTTTTTTCAACACGAATGTGCATTTAGTTTATATGCAAATTTAAGTGTGTGTTATTTTTGCAGAAAATGTGACTGTTAGATTGCAAAAAATGCATCTGCATCATTTTTCGGCCAAAAGCCACCAAAGTTTATTTAGTATCGTGTAGCATCTTTGGCAACTTTTGAAATTTAAAAGGAAATTTATCACAGTTTTATTAAATATCTAAATTTTGCTTTATTATTTTCTTAGGAATCAAATTAAATATTAATTGCCTTAAATTTTATGTCTTTTCCTTTAATGTTTCAAGTTCATTAAATTATAAATCAAATTAATTTAACAGGACTATTTGTTCGCCATCTTGTTCCGCGTATGAATTTTTGTGTGAAAAGGCTTTGTCTTTCCTGACTGGAAGGATTCCTTTGTGTTATTTTAAATTTGACGGGTCGAGACTTGTTAGAAAGCGGTGCACCTACGTGGGGGCCCGAGGGCCGTTGGGCCTCTCGGAGCTTGTCCCTGCAGATTTTTTTCCCTTTTGTTCAAAAGAGAAAAAATGGTTCGTTTTTTCAGTTTGATTTCTCCATGACAGTATGCAAGAGAGAAAACCATTGATTTCTCTAAGACGCAAATAGATTACAGTTTTATCTGAAGTTGAACTTGCTTCTGCACGCATTGCAACTTATATTTCCGTATGTGTGCTTTACAGAAAAAGTTTGGGAAAGTAAAGATATAATGTGTCATTTTGAAAGTGAATTGCAGTGATTGCTTTCCTGTGTGTAAGGTTCTGCAACATGGTGGCATAGGAATGAAAGAACACTATTTCTCAACACTATTCCAGATAAATATTTTTTTCAAATCGCCTGTGTTACTCTTCTAAGTTTACTTTTTGTGTAATTTCCGTTGTTTAAGAACGTATGATGCCTCTTGTGAAAGTTTGTGTAACAAGTTTTATGTGCTAGAATGAGTTTACAAGTCAGCAGTAAATCTGGGAAAACTTAATTTTCTATGCTAAAAATTTGACTGCAAGTGATGATGCTATACATTGAAGTGTTTTGCGTCGACTGATTCAATAAAATTTTTGTGTCGACGAACATTATGTTCCAAAATCAAATAATTCCAGTACTTTCCAGGATGCATGATTGCAAGTTTGGTTTACCCCTCATTCAGTACAAATACAATTCATAATGGCCATTGTGAAAGGGGTATATCTTTTATATAGGGGTATATTAACCCTCTGAGTGGTTCGGTCTCCCTTGTAAAGCGATTCGAAAAGCGATTGTTCGAAGACCCCATATCTGTTTTAAAAGTGCGCGCTCCTCCGAACAGAACATGTTCCAAAAGCGCAGCGGATTCAGTCTCTCCCCCCCTCTGATCCATGGGTAATCAGCAACCCCTCGAAGGGACTAACCACAAGAATCCGTTCTATTCAGCTAGGATCCTATTCAAACTAGCCCTTACTGCCTTCGGAGAGCCCACCTGTTGTGTGATAAATTAACACTTCAGGTCTTCAAGATGGGCAGTTGGGATCTATTTTCTGCACATTGCTCGTGTCAACAACACCAAATGACAAAAATACACACCGGTTAGGCGCGTATACCTATTTTTCATGTTTTGAATATCTAATAAAGTGAACATTATTGAAGCTGCATAAAAGTTGATGATTTTTAAGATCTTTGTGATTTAAATTTTTTGCCGTTTATTAATATTTGTATTTTAGCTGCTGGCTGTATTTTATATTAGTAGTTTTTTTATATCCGTGACTTCACTTTATTTAACCCTTTATTATCAGCATATTATTCTATGAATTTAAAATTAATTTACTAAATTTTGGATTAAAAATAATGCATATATATATATATATTCAAAATTAATCAAATATTCATATTCTAAATTTTAATATACTATATATTAAAAAATTAATTAAATATATTTGAAGATATGAAATAAATTATATATATATATATAATTATTTTTACTAATTTTGATGTCGAATATAATTATTTTTACTAATTTTGATGCTCCAAATATTGCTTCTTGATTTAGTACTCCGTAAAAGGTAGAAAATTGAGAAACGATCACAAATATAAACAGTGTTTAACTGGATTAATCCGTTTTGTATACACATAAATACTTATTATATGGATAGTCGCATAATAATCTGTATTCTATAAAACCGCCTGTAATAATTAATACATATGAAGGATTAGAAATAACCTTCTTATCCCCTGAATAATGTTTTAAATTAACTAATACTACAAACCTTTTTTACTGAAACTTGTACTATATGCTTGTTAAGAGCACGAGTTAATAATTCTCAAAATAAAGTTTACGTTTAGACTAAATGTTAGAAGAAATAACGTATACATATACCGTTATTTAGCACGCAAGATATTATCTTTTATTATAATAAACAGAAAATTAATTCACCTAGATTAACAAAATTTGAAACTTTTATACTATAGTACCGGTCATAGAGCATCCCGTGGCCAAATTTTCAAAATTAAATTTAATTCTTTATTTATAACTTTTTTATCGAAAAGAAAGGTATATTAGAGTTTAGACAGGGCATTAGAGTTTTTTGAGCCTATTTAAACGAAAATTGGATCCTTATCTACAATTAGGGTTGCGTTTAGGAGTTACCGTATTCAGAAACACGAAATGTAAAACGAGGAGATATATCAAAATTCGAATTTACAATCAATGATTACAGTACTTTCTCTTTGTATACTACGTATACGAGAAGGTAAAAGCAATCAACATTTTTTCAATCAATTTTACGAAAATGGGCCTTGGTACGAAGTACAAAATTGTTGAATTATTTTCTACAGATAGTTTTTTACAAACTTGGTAAAATCGAAAGAATAGGGAGGAAAATCTACCATATATTCGAAATTAGTCAGGTTCCCTTTTGTGCTATTCAAAAACAGTTTTGGGTCTTTTCGTACTAAATATAAAGGGAATTTTATAAGCATAAAAATGACACTTTATTCTTTATACAAAATTTTAAAAATTAAATTATATATCTCATTCATGTATACCATACTACTTAGAAAATAAATATCTTGTTTACAGTTTTATAATTATCCATTCAAGTTCAGAATGAAAATAAAAACGTGTAGATAAATCTGAATTATATAAAAAAATTATACTTTACAAATTACAGCACACGCACACACATCCAAGATATTGCTATAAAGCACATTATATAGTATGTGATGGTGGAATTTGGAAATAATTCAATGCCTGAGACTGCTATTATTTTTGGAAGAACTGTCCTTAAGCTTGTTAATATCGGATATATCAAAGGTTTGTAACACATAATAGTGGATTCTTGTCTCATAGCATTTATTAAAATTCACCTCAGAATTGGTATAAGATTTACCAAAAGCACTGGAATTTAAGCATTTAGATTTGATCACATATTGAATAATGCTTAATAGCAAATCAGCAAAACTGTAATGGTTCAAGGAACCAATGCATAAATGCAGTCTCTGAAGTAAGAAATAATATTTTCTTAGAAATAGTTTTGGGTTCTAGGAAGAAATACAAATTTTCAATGATAATTGAAATAATCTCTACACAGTTGAGCTGCAGATAATATCAGACTCTCAATAGGATTAGTATCAGCAGTATACAACGATGTTCCCCGATACAGTGCTTATAACAGATGGTTATGTCTATCTGTACGTGAAAAACATGCGACATAAACAGATAGAGAATCAGTTTGAGAAAGGTCGTAGCAGAGGACTGGTATATACAGTGGCGATTTTTCGCACAGGTGTTAGAGGCGCTCGCCTCGTGCATCTAGGGGGCCTCAAAACCTATTCGATCTATATCGTAATACTAAGCCGAGGATGAATTTTTGACATTGGGTAGGGGGAGGGGCCTCACAGCAATTTTGCGCCTGTGTCCCCATACTGACAAAATCCGCCAGTGGGTATAGGATGATTGATTCACTGAAGAAATACTTCTGACAAAATTCCCGTGCTCTTTAAGATCAGTAAAAGTTATTAAAATGGTATCATTGGTAAAAATTGTTAATTGACGACAAAATAGTGACACTTCATAGATGTTTTGGCCGTTCTCGGTGAGGAATACAAAAAAGTTTGGGGGCCGTTTCGTAACGTACCGTTCTTTTCGAAAATATAAAGCAAATTTAACAAGCTTAAAACTGACCCTTTACTCTTCAAATAAGTTAAATAAAATAAAAAATGTCAAAACATATAGAAAATAAATATTTTATTTACAGTTGAAATATTATTTATTAAAGTTCAGAATGAAGAAAATGGAGCAGATAAATCATAATTTTATAAAAAAAATTACACCTTACAAATTACAGCATGCACGCATAAGATAATGTAATAAAACACATGATCTGACAGGTGACGGTAATATTTTGAAATAATCCAAAGCCAGAGACTGCTATTATTACTGAAAGATCAGTCTTCAAAGTTGTTATTAGTGGATCTGGATGTATCAATGGTTTCTAACATATATTAGTGGATTTCTTTTCTCAGAGCATGAATGAAAATTTAACTTGCAGTTGGCATGCATTTACCGAAAGCAATTCAATTTAGCTATATAGTTTTAATCATTTATAGAAGAATGCTTAATAACACATCAGGAAAAAAATTGTGCTTCAAGGAACTAATGCGCAAATACAGTATTCGTATAATATTTTATGAGAAATATTTGTCTTCTTTTATTTTAAGCAAGAAATAAACATCTTCATTGATTATTCAAATAAACGTAAGAGAGTTAAGCTGCAGATATTATCAGTCTCATAATAAGATTATTAAAAGTCTGATAAGATCACACACCCAAACATTAAATTTAGTCGATAACGTTTTCATCTAAACTATATTTTCCCCTGCCTTTAACAAAAAGAAAATATTTTACAATGTAAAAAATAAAATTTTTTTCCACTTTCATTAATTTTTATTTCCATGTACGTTATTTTTTCAGTTCAGAGTGACCTAAAAATAAATTTCCGGCTAATAATTATTTAATAAAATGATAATTATCTTTCGGAATGAATTTTTTCATTGTAATTTTTATGAATTTAAAAGATATTTTTCTAAATGTTGTAATAATGAAGTTAAAATCTGTTCTAGTCTAAAAAAATTACACTTAAACCTGAAAATTATTTTTTTTAATAAAAATCAAATACATATATAATGAAATAATTGTAAAACTGAAATTTTCGATTTGATCTGAAAGATAAAACAATAAAAATAATGCATCATTTTCATATACCTTAAAACTTGCTCTATTTTTTGACAAAAATTTAATTTTACTCTATTTTTATAAATGAAAAATGAGTAGATGGAGATTATTAATATGAAAGAAGTTTACATTAATATCATAAAACTAGTTGAACGTGGGTGAAATGTGTTGATTCAAGAACACTGTTCAACTATATATAAATAGCAGATTTTCTTAGCTTCCCCTAGGCTTTCAATTTTTTTATGCTTGAATGCGGTATTGGAACAAAATCTATTTTACTTAAACCACAATATCTATTTTACGTAACCATTCGATATGGATCTTTAAAGCATTGAGGCATTGAAAAAAAATCTTATATCACATAAATTGTATTAAAAGAATAGTACTTGAAACATAATATAGCATCAAACCAGGCTGACATTAAACAAAAAAAAAATCCGACACTGCAATTCTTCCGGAAATATAACCTCAATGCAAATAGCATTAAAATTCCCCACACCACAGGGGAGAGTGGGGTTTCGGATAATGTGCCATCTCCAATTTGCAGTAAGTACATCCTTATCAGTCTTCATTGTGTTGACCTGTGCTCTCCCCGGATAATCAATCAAGATATCAAACCAAGAAAGGGGGGTAAGAAATTTGGAAAAGTACGTTTGTTACACTTTAGAGACAGTTCACAATGAACGTAAAATTCAGTGCAAACCGATTTCGGGGTGTTTTCGACCACACGTTGAAATGCGTGTTTAACGATTTTGGGGTTGTCCAAGGTCAACGTAGAAATACGTGTGAAACACTCAGAGGGTTAAATTGATTGAAATTTGGTACACATGTGTAAACCCTTTGAGGTTGAGGTTCTAATTGGCGGAATTCCGCCCCTTGCCCCCGTACCTGATGCCATTACGGCAACCGAATCGATTGAATGGACATGGGACACGGTGTAATAGACAACAGATTTTACGATAGATTTATTTAGTCATGTTCTACAGTCAGTTTCAGTTCGAAACATAGGATAATTGTGGCGAAAAATCAATGATCCCAACTTTGTATCTTCATAAAATATTTATTCATGAATAATTTTTTTTCTTGCTGTCTAACACATTCTACATAATTTGAGAAGTACGCATACGAAATTAAAATGAAATATGTCCCATATTTTTTCAATTATGCTCTTTTCCTTAACATTGAAATTTTTATTAAAATTCTCGAAAAAAATTATTTATTTTCAAAAACTACTGATGGTATATGATTTTTTTTATTTTTGACTATTATATTATTGAAACTTAATATAAGATTCTATTTCTTTCCAAAACTGCTGTTCACATTTGGCCTCATTAACACTTTGTTGACCGGCAATTTCATACAAAAATTTATTTTGTTGACCGGCCATTTCGCACAAAAATGTATGCATGGCACCCGCTATTTGATATAGAAAATATCTCATGTCACCGGGGCAAAAAATGTAATTGAATAAAATTCGAAGTGATTTTCAAAACATTTTATTTGCACAAAACAATAACCCATCAATACCAACAATCCAAGAAACTTTTTCATATCGTTCGTTGTTACTTCCTTCCACTGTAAAGTTTTGGCTGAATTTTTATGCAAATCTTTCATTTGGGTGTGATATAGATTTGTTTGAGAAACAACTAAATTAAAAAATTCATCATCAAAAAACGAATCGATTACATCAACGATGCTTGGTGGATCACATTCGAAGTTCGGTACTCTCGAATTTCTCGAATAATCTTCCAAAGAAGGAACAATATCAATATCATTCCACTCTTCATCACTATCTGCTTCACTATCGGAAAGAATTCTTCTTTGTCGTTTTGATGGTCTAATGTCTGAATCATCACTATCAGAATCACTGAACTCGAAATCACTCTGACAATCCGACAAAACATCCGCATATAACTCGCTAAAAAGTTCTTCCGACATGGTTCAAATTTTTTAAATTTTTACAATGCAATGGAAACAGAAATCAGAAAAGTAATTTTGATTTTGAAAAGCCAACATGACAAAATTTTGCATTGCAAGTTTTTGAAAAAATATTTGCATTTCATGAACTTAGAAAAAAATATCAAAGTGCAAAAACGAGTTATCTCGTCACCGGTCAACAACGTTCGGGCATGAAAAGACGAGTTATCTCGTCACCGGTCAACAACGTTCGGGCATGAAAAGACGAGCTATCTCGTCACCGGTCAACAAAGTGTTAAAAGGAAAATCAAATTGCATTCATGTTTGTCTGAACCTAAGTCCATCTTAGGTACCGAAAGAACGAAAACCGAGTACAAGTAACAGAAAACACAGAGAAATCTCATAAATTTTTCTTCATTATTACTTTTGTGCATTCACCAGTTGTAAGAAACGAATGTATTAGAATCTAGTGAAACAACAATAATATCTAATTTCTCCTCGTAGAAATAACTTTTTACGTTTATTTGCTGGAATGTAAAATATATTTTACTAGTTTTGCTGAATAAAAATTACCAGTTATTGTTTTATTTCTTTAAAGTGACAAGAATGATAGACTAATTAAACAACTTTTATTTCAATTTCTTTTTTATCGATTGCTTAGTTTAATTGTTAGCATCAAAACTGAGCAAATTGAAAGCAAATGTTATTAAAAATTACAACGAGAAGTCACTGTGTTTCGCCCAAATTCGACTTTGTCAACATAATACTAGTTATCTTCACTAAAAATTACAATTTCACAATGTAATAAAACAACATGTGTATTAAATCATCCTTTTTTCATTTAAAAGGAACTAATAGAAATATTAAGAACAAAGAAAACCTCCGCTTTTACTAATAAATAACGTTTTTCAAAAATACCTATTATAACTCTGCTTTTCAGTGAAATCGATATTCAGAATAAAGCAACGTTTATGTTACTTTTTTATATTTTGTGTATCTTTTCGTGATGTGTTGCCCCTTTGAATACACTGTAGATTTTCTTTCAATTTCAATAAAATCAAAATGTAAATTTTTAAGAATTCTTTGTTATTGAATTTTACTATTTAACCTTAAATCATTGAAACTAGGGAAACATAGGATCAACGAAAAACACAAATGAATTAAAAACTGAGGCTTAGAGAGTAATTCTGAACTTGTAACTGAAAAATCCAATTTAGTATATTCTTTTTTATCTTTCTTTTGAAATAATGCTTTTTGATGTACAGATCTCCTTTGTCTTTTGTTGGGAAATCCCAGGCTAGAAGAAGCTATATTTGGCGTAATGCAAGCTTCTTACAGAAAAAATTCCGAATTATTATATTGAAACCATTTCGAATAAAGTCCTTAGCCCTTGAAAAAATGGACTAGAATGGGTTCCTTGTTTTTTTCCGATTACATCTGAGTTTATCTTTGCTTTTTGGCTTACTTTGTATAATATTTATTCCTACTGTTTTTTGTTCGCAGCTGTAATTGCGTGCTACTAAAACATTGTTTAAATTTTATTTTCTAAATGTTATTTTTTAATAATTTTTTGTTGTTTTTATTAAAAGTTTAAGATAAAAAAATCTTATTTTTAAAATTATTATTATTTTTCTAGTTGATTGTTTTTAAGCGCAACTGCATATATTCTAATCCTATAATACATTAAAATTAAAACACCTTCAATAGCCGGATAAAATCATTTAAAAAAAATCACGGTCTTGTACCCATTTGAAATCTAGCAACAGAACGGAAAATTAACAACGCAATGAGTAGGAGTAACAAAAATTCACAAACAAACTTGAATTTGTTCCTAATTTCCAGAGAGTAAACAACTGGAGAGGGAGACTCTAAATAGCAGTTAATTGCTGACGGGGAGGGTCCAGTGACAATTAAGCTTCGAAATCATTAGTTTCCAATTCGTAAATAATTGTTAGATGCATGTTTTGGAGTATTCAGTATAAATTCTCTTTCTGTGTAGTTGTCCCGAATTTAGCTCTGGACGTGTGTGTGGCCATAAACTGCCCTCATTAATGAAAGGCTCTTCCGTTAGTTGCATTTTCCCTTGCTTTAGTTTCTGTAACTGTCGCAAGGAAATCGTTTCTGTTAATTTGGCGATAATGTTAGAGTGGGTGAGTTGTATCTTAGGACAATAAATTTTTCAGCATATATGTGATGTAGGTTTTCTATACTTTATTACGAATAACGAATATTTTAATGAATAAAGACTGGAATATTTCCAGACTTTTGATTTGATTCTGTATCTTATTTCATGAGTATTCCATTTAACAATTCAGAAATTATAATAGTGCTTAAAAATGAAAAATAACTATTCTCCGTCCCCAACTTCAATTGTCGTATTTCCCTTTTTTCTTGTGAAAACTCGAAGAAATCCAATATTTATTTATTTCAAAATGTGTGGAAAAAGTTAAAGTTAATTTCATTGACATTATATTGAATATTTATCTTTAATAATTAAATATACCTTTGGTACGTTGTGCCTTTGACATCAAGTCGTTCAAGTCAAGCCACTCTGAATTGAGTGCCTGCTCGCTAATCACGAGATTTGTACACATTTCCGAAATGCTTTAAGCTGTTCGTTAATGCAGTGAAAGTACCATTACGGTGTATTGTTCTCTTACTGTAGGAATAGGAAAGTCACTATGACTTACGGACGCACTGTAATAATTTTAAAAATTAATCTTCCGGGAGAAATTAACGATCGAAGACATAATGCCAAAGTAAGAGTTGGTATGCAAATGAGCGTCATCATTATGATGCGAAAGGAGTATGTATGTATATATATGGTGCTAATGTACCAAATACAGAAGCTCCTCCGATCTGGCCGAAGCCGTACGCAATTTTGTAAACGTAGCCCACTCAGCAGAAATGCAGCCAACTCTTTCTCCAGTACCACAGAACTGTTCGTGTATGTAAGAGGTTTCACCGCCACGCCATAACAAATAAAACAATTATAATACAGCAAATAAAACAAAAGGAAAGCAGGAAAAGCTCCATCCCAACTCAGGAAGCCAAACGTGAAGACATTAGCTTCCTAAAGATGTCAATAGCGCCTTTTTTGAAAGGCGAATAAAATACTAGGTCAGAAATATTTTTTTGAAGTCAGCGTTTTGGCCAATCGTCTCTTTCTAATTGAAAGATAACCCAAATTTTACATTTTAATAAAATGTGTTCAATAATCTCAAGTTGATCACCACATGGACAGCCTCCTTCTTTGCCGAATAGTCTCTCTTGATGCGTACCAAATACTCCGTGACTTGTCAACACTTGATGATAGTACAAGTCACTGTATAGCCTATTGAATTTAACCTCTTTGAAAAATGTCTTGATCCATGATCTCTTTGCTGAATTATTCCATCTTTCTTGCCATTTTGTAGCAAGTAGTACCTTGCCCCTATACCTAACTTGAGCTTCTAACGGACCAAATTCAATGTGCACGTATCAGAACTGATCGATCTAATTTGGTGGCCAAGTCGATTCCAAGGAAGTCGATTTTACATAAGAAAGTGAGGGCGTGGTATGAGAAATTGCGGCCTGTAGGTGATGGGAAGAAAACGGAAATGGCAAAGGTAAGTAAAAAGAAATTCCATATCCTACATCGATTGTACTCTCTTACAAGAAGTAGCCGATCATGGAAATTTCGACAATTTGCTACAATGCATGCTTGACAACATAGTTGCATGGGCAGCCAATTATTTTGGAAAATACGGTAACTGATACTCTTACTACAAGATCCATAATACTGGCAAGAGGAGTCTCGTACACGATGCTTTTTCATTGTACACAAAAAAAAAGAAATCGATTGGAGATAAATCTGGTGGCCAAAATATTGGCACACCACGACCAATTCCATGATTAGTACTGACAAATGATGCATTTTAACACAGTTGTTAATGAACTTGTGCTAACATTTAATGCTGCGGTAAGTGCCGGTTGGTAGTGTTCTACATACATATGATTTGCTCTCCAATATATTAACTTGCTAGAAATTAGCTGCGTATCTGCATCTTAATTAACCATGTACCGATTCATGTTACTTATTTGACATTTCCTAATTAAATGACGACCGGTTGCGCTTATCAGGCACCTTTGCATGTGAACGGAAGATGTGGACGCAGAGCATCCTCTACAATGACATGCGTTCGTCTGCGACGATACTTTCCTGTGTGCAATCGTATATTCCCTACTTCCCCACCAAAATTTGAAAGATCAATTCTGTAATACCCTGCGTAGAGATCTTGTAGTCTTGGCATATCAGGAGGCCAGAGGCAAACTTCGAACAAGAATGGTTGAAAAGAGTCGCCAATAACCTCGTCTCCAGGAATAAAATTCGGAGAACAGCCAAATTTATAAGTGAAAATAGAGATCTCTTCCGTCTTCCCTAGGGTTACGTGCCCGAACTGTGATTGCACCACATCCGTTTCCCACATTCTGATAGAATGCCCATTGTTCAATTTGCAACGTCAGCATTTCTTTCAGACGACTTCAGTTACCTTACCTGCACTGGTTGGTTTTACCCCGCACAATCAAGTTTTTTCATTTTTAAAATCCATTGGATTTTATCCTCTGATTTAGACTAGGTTTTGTTCTTCTACCATAATCATTGTATTTCTACCATTTGTAATAATTTATGAGTTTTTTTCACTGCTCTTTTAGACATCGTTTGTTTCAAATATGATTTTAGAATTTTACATTGACGTGAATATGACATTTGTCTGGCGCAGTATAGTCAACAAATGGCTCTTGCGGCAAAAAACCAAACCGTCTTCCCTAGCCTTCAACTTTCCGGTGAGCTCAACCAAAAAGCCCCAAATTACCATACATGCCCTTCAAAAAGGACGAAAAAATCAACATCTAAAGAAAAGAACACTAATACGAACTAAACCAATTACCATAAGATATTTTAAGATATTGCCACAATGTTGCTACACTATTCTAAATGTTGCACAACATTGTAAAGATGCCATATGAATATTGTAGAGCATCATGTGCTAATAAGGAATAGTGTGAAAGTGAAAATACCTGTGCTGTATATAGAGTAAATATCTCTTTTTTGTCTGTTTTTTTGTTTTTGTTCTTAAATAAATTTCCCGCGTCTTGCCCGGCGTGGTCAAGGGTACGGGAGCAAGAAACGGCGTTCCGTTCTGTTCTGTGTAGAAATCTTTGCTGTATTTCATGATAATCCGCTGTCTCAAAATTCCAATATTCTTGATTATTTCGAAATATGAACGCCTAGATTGTGCACGTAGAAGACACTATATACAAGTAATTAATGCAGTTGTCTCAGAGCGCAAAACTTAGGCGAAAATACGGATGGAGTTATACGGCAAAACTGTGAATAATGCATACACGTAAAAATTCCACTGAAAGGATAAAGTTTCGCTTTTACATCTCATTATATTTTCAAAATACTAGAAATGTAAAAGTAACTATTTCTCTATTTCACGCACTTATATTGAGAAGAACGCTGCAATACTTTCTCTTACTCATTCAACGGATATGACATAAATTTATTTTGTAGATGCGCAATATTTCGTATGTTTTCTTTCAAGGAAAATCAAAAACAGTTAGGAATTTCAATACTGTTTAATACTAGGAAATATATCGATGCATTATTTAAACTTTTCAGTCTCCATACAACTAGATTACGAACAGACATTTCAAAAGTGTTACTTTTTCTACTTTTATATTCCATAAAATTCATTCATTCATAATTCCATAAAATATATTCCATAAAATTCGTCATTTGATTCTGCTTTCAATATCAATGAGATTCGAGTTGTTTGCGACTTCTTAAGAAGGAATTAAAGCCCCATGGGAATGATAATTCTTTTCAATAGAGCTCTAAGAAGAGTATTTGAGTATACAAAAAAATGTATTTTGTATTTTATGAATGAACTCTCTGAATTTATGCAATTTTTGAGCAGCTGATATTAGATATACGATTTTGTTATATAAATCTTCATCAATTCTGTAGGAAGTAAATCGTCTTATTTAACGTCCAAACAGTTTAGTGCAATGTAGATGTAGAAGGGAATGTAGCTCTGAAATGTTTGAATATATGGTTACAAAATTAATTTCTATTAGCACGGAACAAATTAGGTAATATTTATTCCATTTTCAAATTAACATTAGAATCAGAACCAAATAAGACTATGTTTTTGTCTCAAAGGGAAGAGAATACTTACTCACAATGAATACTTTACTTATCCGATAAACCATTTAATGTTTCTGTAGAATACTATATTTAATAAACGCCATTTACCAGGAAAATATTGCTTCTGGGGTTTCTTTTCGTAACTTTATCTTTTTTTTGTTACCTTAACTTAAATATTATTTCAAAATAATTTTATTTATAAAAATATACAAGCATTCCATTAAGTTAATTAATTATTACGCAAGTTAGAAATTTAATTAAATTCAAATCTCATTAAATTATGAGAATATTTTAGGTTTAGAATTTAAAGTGAGTATCACAGGTTTAACTTACAAAAATAACTAAAATGACTAGAATAATTTGCATATTATATAATAACTTGGGCTTTAAATATTGCTGCGGTAAATTAAAGATATTTTGTAACTAAAGTTTTAAGCCCATTTATCCAACTTTCTCATCAAATCAAATCACTAAACACATAATAACGAAAATAAAAACATTGAAATCCATCCTTAATTTATTATGAAATCTCCTGCCTTTGCTTTCAAATCTTCTTAATTGTAAAGTGGTTTATAAAAATCGAAACAAAGAAAAATACAATAATTCCACAGAGGTAACATTGCTTTCGGTTCATATCGAGCACCTGTTAAAGAGAGCATTAATCACGAGGGAGGTTAATGAGTTAAGATACCAATTTCTGAGAAATAACATTCTGGACAGAGAGTACTTCCATAAATAGAAAGATTTTTAGTGAACGAAAAGATAAATTAGGGTGAGTAAAGAGATTTCTTTCTGTTAATGGAATGAATGGAAGTTAGAATCAATGATCTTGCCTCAGATTAAATTTTTAATTTCAGAATGAAGTGACTTCTGTTCTAACATAATGAACGTGAACAGTGGCGTAGAGAGGATAAATAGCATCCAGGGCTTAGTATTTATATTCTGTCCCCTCTCCTGATTTATGTCTCTTGTTTTGACCTTCAGAAATTAAAATAAGTCCAAAAATATTGCATTCTTAGGCGCCCACTCTAGACTAGCGGCCGGTCACTCCTGGGCCCTTGCGCACCCTCGCTACGCCACTGAATGCGAAAGTGTTTGGTTTCAGAAATATTGTTTGAATTTGACTTGCGAATAAATTAAAAGCTATTTTTAAATAGTTGACGACATGAGATTTCTAGAAACTTGACCTACTTCGATAGATAGTTTTAGTAAAACTAGAATTACTTATTTCCAACTATGATAAAAGTTCATGAAACGAAAAAATAGCATGTTTTAAATCTTCCAATTACGGTTGGAATAAATACAAACATTTACTTTCTAAATTATTATTTTAATGGGGGAATAGGAAACTATTATTTTACTTTTTAAATAAGTAAAAAATCGGATATCTGTGCTTTTTAATGCCAGTAGTTTTACACATTCTTGCCTTTGTAAAACTTTTTGAAATTATGCGCATGAAAATACGGTGGAAAAGAAAAGAAAAACTACCTAAGACAAAATTAACAGACGCCGATCAGTTCCACATGGGAGGCAGGAAATTCAATCATATTTATTTGCTTGTTCAAAAAACTTCAATTGCCAAAGCAGGAACAAAATTACTTTGGAACAGAATCTGTTATGTCCCTGAGAAGATAAAAGGACAGAGTTAAATTAATCAAAGTATTATCTACCAGAAAATAGAGCTAAGACAATATTCAAAAAAATTTACAATTTGATTTTACGAAGATTATACATACAACTAGCAGTACGCGCACGGCGTTGCCCGTGGAATCAGGACTTCAACAAAATGAAAAAAATAGTAAAAAAATGCCGACAATGACATGAAAAAGTTCTGGAAACGAAACAAAAGATACAAATTATTGATTTTCCCGCTTAATTTTTTTCTCGATAATGATATTTCAACCATTAAAAAATTGCAACGTGGAAATGATTATTATGCAACAAGTAAAATATGCGAGACATAAACACGTTAATACACTGACGAAAATATTAATCGAAGTCATTCTATTGAAGGTTGTGACGTATCCTGCACCGTCAGCCAATGGAATTGATAGCAAAGTTCCGGAGAAGTGTCGCTGCAGGAAGCTCGCTAGAGGAAAAATATCTTTCAACTGTCCAGGTAAAAATTAATTTAAAAAATGGGAAAAGATATTTTAACCATTCTTGTTTTAAATCCGACAGAACC
Organism: Araneus ventricosus; assembly: GCA_013235015.1. Taxonomy (NCBI): domain Eukaryota; kingdom Metazoa; phylum Arthropoda; class Arachnida; order Araneae; family Araneidae; genus Araneus; species Araneus ventricosus. Next base: position 26,373 of record BGPR01020171.1, read on the forward strand.
GTTGCAGTTATAAGCTGAAAAAAAAATGAAAATAATGGTACTTTTCTGTTAGCAGGACACAAGCGAAAAATCGCCAAATAATGTAGAATTCCGCCAACTTTTGGCGACATTTGCGGCCGGCGACTTGGCTCGCGTTTGGTTGACAATTGGCGACATTTGCGTCCGGCGACCTGGCTCGCGTTTAGTTCACAATTGGCGACATTTTAGCAGGGCGCAAGCGAAAAATCTCCAATAAATGTAGAATTCCGCCAAATTTTGGCGACTTGGCTCGCGTTTGGTTCACAATTGACGGCATTTGAGCCAGGCTAACGGAAAAGTACCAAAATAATGGTGTTATTAGAACTTTGTGTGCAGCAAATTTAAAAACAAAAATAAAATTTCTATGACAAAACTGGCTATTTGTTAAAAATTTCTCAAAATTCAATAAATTACCTTTGTAGCTCAAAACAAACTTCATTAGAACGAAAATTGTTTGTTCCATCCGTTGGTGCATTGAATTTTTGCAACGATCAATAGAAAAGTTACTACAGCCACAAATGGGCCAAAAATGACCCAAAACAACACAAATTTAAAAAAAAATTGTACATTGAATTTTAAAATACCGGCTTCTAGATGCATTGAGTCACCTTTAGGACTATTGTGTGTCAATTTCATGGCTTTGAGTGCAATAGATTCGTCTGAACATCGCGCGAAAGCACGCACGCATGCACGCAAATATTTCCTTTTATAAGTATAGATGTCCGTCAGCAATCAATATCACACACGTTATATTCATAGCACGTTGCCCACATTCTGTTCACGAAGTACATGTTAATACCATAGTTTATGTAAGGTTTCTTAATCATTTTAGAGATTTAACGTATTGCTTGACATTCATACAACATTTATACCGTCTCGTGTATTATTAATTACTCTTTTTAAACTATAAAAAATTTTAAAGAACATTATTCCAACGGAACTTTTACACTACATAGGATTTGCTAGAATTACAAAACGTATTAATTTCTCATTTGGAGAACCTAGTTTACTTCTTGAGACCAAAAATTCTTTTCTGAAATTGTTATCGATTGACCGTTTCCTGAAGACCGACACCTTTAAACGTTAAGCATATTATTTCGCCAATTATTAAACTGCCAGTAGAATCTTCAAACTCTCAATTTCTAAGAAAGATATGGAAAAATCACCCAAAAGCATGATAGAAATTTCAAAAGCAATGACAAAATTCCGCTTTGAGAATGAAAGAAATGTCTTGAATTTTTTAGCTTCATATTTTATTCAAGTTCCGAATGCCGAATTGTCATTGGAATCCTTTTCAAGTTGAGCTTTGACGATTCTAAAGTATGTGGTACGAATCAAGACATTTCTGTCGTACTGGGTAATATTTGACAACAATTATTTATTATAATGATGAGGCCGATTTTCAATTTGGAGTTCTTTCAGCACATAGCTGTGATTATATAACATAATAATGAATACTTAAAAAGGATAATATATTTTTTTTCATCAAAGAGATGGATTTGAAGGATGAAAATATATGGTATTTTAAGAATCCATGAATTCAGAAAGATATTCATGAGTTGAATAAAAAATATGTTTCTACTTAAGAAAATGGCATAATACGTAAAAAATATTAGAAATATTTTGCAAATATTATGTCCCATATCACCTTTATTAACCCATTGTTATTAGAAACGAAATTAGATTAGAACAATTTGCATCCACTATACAATTTTTTTTGGTATTTTTTTTTCAGTCTTGAAAGAAATGTCTTATCACATGATTTTCCTTACTTCTTTCTCAAGATGCAGCATATTTTGAAATTATAATA
>BGPR01020172.1:1055-28199 GCA_013235015.1 Araneus ventricosus
TTTTAGAAGACTCGGTACTTGCCTGTTTTGACTTTTTAATCCTTGCCTTTTGGAAATGGTCTTTTAATTTTTTTTTTTAAAAATAAGACTTTTGGAATCATAGTGTGTTTTAATGCTTTTGTGATTATGTGTTTTCGTTTTTAATTATATATGCCTTTGCAAAAGTTGAAATAAATAGCGAAGCTAAGCTAATACTAATTCTAAAGGTACTAGAAACGACACTGACACTTATGAAAACTACGCAGTTGAATTTAAAAAATAATATTTAATAAAAAACATCTTTAACTGTGGCCGATAAATCGACCCGAAGCGAATTGCATTCTCCTTCAAGCATACTCAAACAACAATACTGACGCTACAAACTATGGTTCTAGATTAATTCTAATACGGGGAGAGCGCCCTCTTGTGATGAGGCAGACCAAAGGGTTAAACTCGAATATTTTCCGCAAAAGTTTTATGATTTTGTGTATTCTCTGTGTTCAACTTTTTGTTTTCTAGCGCGTTTTTTTTTTTATTTACTCGTTGTGGCTTTTGTTCTTTGTGTGTTTGTTGCTTATAGCACTCTGTAAGTGGAGTTTACTCTGTAGTGGGCTTTTCTTTAAATAAATAAATATTTATCTGTTCAGAAAGACTCTTTCAGTAATCCATCAACCAACAGACGCCCCAAGGAAGCCGTTGTCGTCGATTGATCTAAGACGATGAAATTCAAAGTTTCGTACCTTAATAAGTTTCAATCTAATCGAACCTAACATGGAGCCTATCTTCCGATCCAGTTTTAACGTAGGACTACGTTCCTCCCATTGGGGTCTCAGGAAGGAATTTGATTCACACGCCAAAACGCCACAAAAAAAGGTTGTATGGCACATCTTCTATATCTCGATAACTACATATGTTAAAAACATAACTAATGTCTTATTTTAGAGATTAAGGGTAACAACAGAAGTTTCAAAAAAACTTACTTAAACTTAAAAACTTACGAGAAACTTCGGGGAACAAAAGAGTCACGCGAGAAAAGTAGTCCTACGCCTTTAACATCAGCTGTTGTAAAGACAGCCTTCCGTCATTTTTAGACGGTTATTGGATTTTAAAAAATAACCGGAACAACCCCCTTCCCCCCCAAAAAAAACGGTTAACCGAAAAAAAAAAACAGTTTTCGGCTAAAACCGGTAGGTTTTTCCCATCCCTACTTACCGCTCAAGCAGAAAATTTTGAGACAAGAAAAATCCTTATCCCTAGAAAATCGTTTTGGTTCTTTTATATAGTAAGGCTATTTAATTGAAAAAAAATCTTAATCACAACGTCTTGGAGCTCAACTTCAAAATTTTCATCTTGGATGGACCCTATTTATCTAGTTGTACTTCGTAAGCAATTCATGAAAATGCGCTATTGTTTCCTATACTTAATCAATGCACAATTAGGCTGAACTCATGAGAGAAAAAAATTCTTTAACTCTTCAAGCCGGTTCGACGTACAGAGTACATGCATCGAATTATCGCAATTTTGCACTTATAAACTAAAACAAAGTCATTCACACACAGTATAATTCGATACAAAAATTACGTGGAATCCATAAGCATTTCATCTATTCTTTAAGATCTCAACTAAATTAAAATGACTACGCATTCCCAAAATAGAAGGTGTCATCTAATTAGACAGCTGAGAAAACAAACGGCTTGAGGGGTTAATACTAATGCAATGAATGAAGCTCTGACTGCATTTCTAAAAATTCCTGGTTCGAATCAGGATGTAGTGATTAGATTATAATTTAAAATTATTATACCATTATTTTAAAATCTGCAGCGGTTTGTTCATCACATACTTAAAGCAGAGGTTTCCAACCTGTCGTACATACCCTTGGTGGTACACGACGGACCAGTAAGGGGTACGCGAAAGTAATGCTGATAATGACGGAAAACAGTTATTAAACTGAAAAAGCAGTAGCTTGGCGCTACTTCAAACACGAGATTGCATCTGTCTTCATTTGAACCTAATTTTATAAAACTGAGCTCCATGGAACAAACTAAAAGAGGCTCCATTTAAATTGTCTTCCATTTGAATAGTTGATTACCACGATAGTAATTATTACCTTTAACCATAAGCTAATGCGAAATTATTTCAATGCTGTTTTCATATGTTACGATGTGGAACTAATGTGATTATAAAAAAATGGAATAAAATGTAAAGTAAAAAATAAATCCTACAAATGTTAGTAATTTAATTCGAGTCGTTTACCTCTTAAGCTAACCTACGCCCTTAACATTATTAACACGTTGATCGCCATTTGAATCAAATACGATTCATACGGCGATCAACTGCGATTCATGCCTACTATCTAATCCAGAGTTTCCCTGGGGGTACGCGAATGACCAGTTGGGGTTACGTAAACTCAAAGTCGGCAATGGCGCACAAAAGAAGATATATAGGATTAAGAATATTACAGAATTTTTTGTGAAAAGTAAAAATGAAAGTAGGGAAGTCCTAAAGCCTATCCTCAAAATAAGGAAAAAATAAAGCAAAAGGAAGTATAATTTTTAGGTATCCTTATAAATTAATGTGAAATTATTACAATACTGGTTTCATTTGTTTTAGAGTTGAACTAATACTATTGTAAAAATGGAATAAAATGTAAAATCAAAAATAAATCCTACAAATGTTAGTAATTTAATTCGAGTCGTTTGATTCTTAAGCAAACCTAAGTCCTTAATATTATTGATAAAATCTTCATTGCATAGACGGATAGTTGGGGTGTATGACAGAAGGGGGTACGCGAAAATAAAAAGACTAATCAAGGGGTACTCAAGGGAAAAAATGGTTGGGAACCTCTGATTTAATCAGATGACCCCCTCCTCTACTTTAGTTAAGAGATAGAAGAGAAGGCGTCAGCTAATTAGATAGGTGGTTTGAATCTCAGACTGGAGTCGTGGCGGTTGACGTGTTAATAAAAACTTCATTGAAAAGAGGGTGATGGGGAGATGTGACAGTAGGGAGTACTCGTAAATAAAAAGACTGATCAAGGGATATTGGAGGTAAAAAAAAAAGTTTAGGAACCGCTATCTCTTAAAGCATCACGGAGATACAACTGTAACTCATCCGTGGAACGCATGCTAAGGAGGCAATAGGGATGGCGGTTATTGCAAAATAAGTGGTTTTAGGTTAAACCGGTTTTTCACCTCCGATTTAACCTGGCGGCTAAAACCGCCCAAAATAACCGGTTTTTGTAAAAACCGGTTTTCGGGGTTTTTTTGTGGACAGAATTTATTATTAATAATAATATACAATAAGTAAGCATTAATACAATAATTAAATAATGTAATAAGTATTGCTTATAAATAAGTAATTAATGCAATATGTAATAATAATAAATGAGTAATTATTGCAGTAAGCAAGTATTATAGACAAAAATTTTTATTAACATTGTTTACACAAGAAATTAATTCATTGGTCAATATTTATAATCTAATCTGCTCATAAAGACTCTTTCAGCAACGTGTTGATTCGTGAATCGACACCTCTCATCTGAAATAACATCATTCAACATAGATACTAATCTTTCGAACGCCACAGAAACTTCCGACTAAAGATAAATATTTTTTGGCTACAAAAAACAGACGCCGTTTGCAGATAAAATTTTTTATTAGTATTGTTTTTGCAGGAAATCAATCCATTGGCCAATATTTATCTGTTTATTAAGACTCTTTCAGTAATCCGCCAACCAACAGACGCCTCGAGGAAGCGGTTGTCGGTGATTGGCCTCAGATGATGAAATTTAAAACTTTATGACTTGGTTAATTTTAGTCTAGTCGAACCTAAAATCGAGCCTATCTTCCGACCCGGTTTTTTCTCCCCCGGTTTTTGGATTTAAAAAAATAACCGGTTTAAATCGGGGCATAAAAATAACCGAAAAAACCGGTTAACAGAAACAAAAAACCGGTTTTCGATTTAAACCGGTAGGTTTTTCCCATCCTTAGGAAGGACGCCTTCCTGAAGGATCTTTTAAGGAAAACCAACCAGCACTTCTGTTATAAGAAAAGCAAATCTCTGTGCTGACATCAGAGCATTTCGTTTTACCAGTTTTCCAATTTGCGCTAGATTGATTCGAACTTGTAATCGAGTGAAGGCCTCGATGTACCTTACTTTGAAGTCCTCGTACCTTACTTTGAAGTCCTCGCACCTTACTTTGAAGTCCTCGCACCTTACTTTGAAGTCCTCGATGTACCTTACTTTGAAGTCTTCCATGTATTTTACTTTGCAGCCCACTTGTTTGACAAATAAAGATTCGAAATGCTTTCCAAAAATACTGTTTCAATAATTCTCAGTTCTTAAGGTATTTATTATAAATACAGAGAGTTTTTTTATGTAGATTTTGAGTCGATGAATTCTCAGAAATTCCACCTTTTCTTAATTATTTAAAATTATCGAAAGGAATAGAAAAATGTATTCATACTCTTTTAATTATCCTGTGGAACCACACTTGCTATTTATAAATTGATGTATATGTTTGCAATCTTCCTTACGTGTATTCCTTACTCACATTTTTTTCCTATTTCAATATGATTTTCCTTTTAAATTTTTTATTACTTTATACCAATGAACAATACAATGAATGAATTATTATGCAAGATTAAGAAACAAATATTCATAATAAAATATAAAAATCCAAATATATAAAAATCTAAACATATAAAAATCCACGATTTAATTCGGTATGCGAATTAAATACCAAGTTTAAAAGAATTGACTACTTTTGATGTTCCAAAATAAGAGGAAGTAATTATCTTTCACACAAAGTTTGAGAGTGGAAAAGTCGAGCTACATTAATGACTGATCGGTGAGTAAAACATGTAATATGACAGTGCAGAAAAAAATCAAATAAAATTTCCTGAATATGCACTAATGATTGATGCCTGTCTTTATGGAAGGTTTATCATTATAAATAACTTTTTAAATATTGTAAGTTAATGCATGAAATTATAAATGTGTTTACCTGTCAACTTTTGTCAATTCATTTAAATACACGTAATATGATTTTTTAATGTTGCATTTAATGTCATAATATAAATCAGCTCAAGCTCTTATGAAGTGATTCCGATTTTTTTAGTACAATTACTTTGAAACTCACGAGTGTTACTGTTTTATTTCGAAAATTTATGCCTATCTAAATTATGTTTCTGAGGAGCTTAAAATTATAAATAAAAATAATTAAATAAAATTATAGGTAAATCTTGATTTGTTTTAAAGTTCTATAAAATAAAATAATTCAAAACCGTACCGTTTTTTATTATAGTACTGATAATCGAAAAGAATTTACTATTGATTTCGATCCTAAAAATAAAATATTGAAACTATCATGTAATATAATTTAGTATTTGGTATTATTACTCTAAATCTTTTATTATTTTATAAATTCTTTACATCAACTAACAAATAAAACGTTAAAAAAATGATGGCGATTCGTATCTATATTGATTTCAAAAATAAACCTTTTCATGTGTGATAGGTTTTTAATTTTCAGGCTTTTGAGAAATCAACCATATCTCAAAAATGAAAATAAAAACTGTAAGAAAAACTTAAAAGGTTAACTTTTTTACAACCAGCGCAGGTTATAGTGGCAAGAAGTTAATTCACAAAACAAAAGAAAAAGAAGCTTCGATAGCATCGAACATATTACCTCTGCATAAGAATCCATTCTGTGTCCAACCGAGTTCGCTGCTTTCTCCCTGAAAGAAATTATGAATATCACTCTGATGATAAATTTCTGACCAAGGAAATGCACTTCTTATATACTGTACAGTAAAAAGAAAAAGTTAAAAACGTCATATGCCATAAGGAAAATAAGATCAAGGAAAAACATTCTTTAAAAAAGGGATTATTTTATTTTGTATCTATTTAGGATTACGCTTTTTATTATTCTATTATTTGTAGGATTTTTAATAGAGTCGAGAGATACTTTTCTGTATAAGATGAGAAAGGTAACTGTCTTAAAATAACGCACTGCTTTGAAAAGAAGATACTCAATCTTTACTTGTTTCTATTGTTATAAGAGTGGAGATCTTTTTCACTTTGAACTTTTTTCTAATTTTTCTCATAGAAATTAAATAAATCATTCTACTTTTTCGCTCTTTTTTAGTTTAGTTCTTTTTAAAAATTTTTTTATATATTTCTGAGATTTATTTATATTATATTATATTATTTATTATTATTTTTTTTCGATAAAATTTATATTTCATCGAAATTTGGCTGGATATAAAATAATATTTTGCTAAAGAGTGAGTTTTAAAATATATTTTTGCTTGATGTCCAGTCCTTGGAAAATATATTAGAAAACTATTAATGAAACTAAACTTTTACAACACATGTGGCTTTTTTCGAGAATTTAAGCTTTTGCCTGCTTAAAAATTGCTTACCGCGGATTGATGAATTAAAATTAGGATATATATTCCTGTTGTTCAAAAACTAGGGGCAATATTTATAGGAATCTTACAAATCTTATACAACATTTTGATTTTCGAATGAAAGTATTTCATTTAAAAATTGAAGAAACATCTTTTTTTTTTTTATCTCACTCCATCTTTTTTTTATTTTACCTCAAGAATGTCTCGAGAAGAGAAAATAATCGTCAAGTTCTGGTGGTATGTTTAATATCACGTGGTCTAGCATGTCTAGGCAAATCCGTGAGTTAAAGACCCATAATAAAGGGAAGGTGTGGTATCTTCTATTGGGAAAAGCGGTCTTGGAACATCTAGGGGTATCACCTGAGATAGAAGACTTACTTAGCTCCAATAAATGGGATAAGTTGCCTGTTTGGTGGACTTTCAGGGTAGCCGTATATTTGTAAAATTCAGCGAATTTTGAATTCAAATTGTGATAATTGTAATTCCCGAATATCTCCATTTGCATAACTGTCGGTACAAATTCTATATTCAATAGTCAAAAGAGTATGGAAAAGAATATTTCCAGATATTTAAAACCAGGAAACCTTGTTTCGAATTCAATTAAAATCCGACAAAGTCGTTACGGATGAATAAAATTATCAACTAGGAGATTGGTGCCCGTCTAAGACTAAAATTATCAACTAGGAGATTGGTGCCCGTCTAAAAATAAAATTATCAACTAGAAGATTGGTGCCCGTCTAAGACTGGCTTTTCTTTTGCCAACAATATTTCAGATCTGATTGTCACAGATTTACTAACGAAAGTTGTTGAAGAAAATCTCAGGCATATTGCCAGAGTGCTTAAAAAATAAAAAAAAGCATGAAAAACAGAACTGATGAATCAATTGACACTAACTTTCGTTTTGTCCGTGTAAAAATATTGCAAAATCCACTAACAGAAAAATAAAATTAAAAAAAATTATGAATTGATGAATGCAAATCTTTAAGTGAAAGGAGCCTTTCTGTGTAAGAAGGGATAAGGGAAAAATGTTAAACATAAAATATATAAATATTCATTTCCAAAATTAAGTACGAAAAAGAAAGAAACCCTTTAACAAAAACTGAACTATTCTAAATAGTTCTGTGTTCATGAATTGAATGAAAAGAGAGAATAATTCCATCCAATGAATCAACATAAAATAAAAGAAAGGAAGCTAAGATAAAGAAACAAAAAATGCCAAAAGATTATAACAGAAAAATAAATTAATTCTGGTATTGTTATTAAATGACTCAATCAAAACAGTATCCCTGCCTGTATGCTAATTTGTAGACCAACTGTCTGGTCTGAAACTCTGGCACGTAGCCAAACTACAAACCACGCCCACATTCCTGAGCGTTACAGAAAGATTTGGCCAAATCTAATATAAATAATTTTCCGTTTGCTGCAATTAGTTTTTGATTATTTACAGATAGAAATATATAAATCTGAGTTTTAGTTTAAAATTTAAAAAAAAAAAACATTTACCACAGCCGAGTCTCATACGGCCCGCTCGGTTGACATTCTCGGTTTACGTCAATCTAATCGTGCTTTAAAAAGCAAAATGGATACTAAATTACTGTCCTCAGGAGACAAGACTACAGCATAGTACACAACAGAAAACTAAATTTCAGACAGAAATAACGGCAAATAAAAAAAGAAAAAATTTTAAGGAAAAAAATTAAAACCTCATCAGACGTTGAAACTTCAGAAACTCAAAATTTTTCATTCCGTTATTTCCCGTTGTAAAATGTTACCATCCAAATTTGTAACGGCCTTAAATTAAATAAAACCTTCCTTTTAAACCATTGTCAGAGAAATAACTTAATAAAGTTTTGACCTTAACAGTAACGGAGGACAATTCTAGATAATATATTGACGATGATGAACCGGACTTTCTTTACCAAACGGATTTTTGTAGTTATTTAGTCTTTTCATACCATTTCAAACATTTAGAAATGGCAGCCTTGCATAAGTTTTCATTAATATTTTACTTTATATCTGTAGCCTTTTTCATCTAATAATATTATTTTAAGTCGGTTTCTTGATATCTAGTCGTTCTTTTGAGACATTTGATTGATTTTTTTTTTCGCTTCATAAGCTTACTAAACAAAAGATAACAATCAACACAATTGTAGTCACTTAGCACAATGACTAATGTCCTCATTTAAGCTTCAATACGTGATGCAATTAACTGAAACAAATCAAAACAAGATGATACCGAATTAATTCGCTAAGCTCTCATTACGGCCGTTTTACCATTAGGCGACTGTCTAGGAGAGCCACAACACTAGGGCGCTTGTCAATTACATGAAACTGCCTTTCGTTCTTTGGCCAATTAACCCTTAAGAGCACAATGGCAAAGTAAATCATTTGCAAACAACATTTCTCTCGAAGTTGCCTTTTCAATAAATACAGTGGATCATGACCTTTCGTTTTCAATAATTTTCGATGTAAGGATTGATGGATTAACTTGCTGGTCCTTTTGCCACATATGGTAATCTCATGTCCTCGACAATTGAGAGCATTTTTGGAACGATGAGGAACAAATGAGGGCATTTTTGGAACGATGAGAAACAAATGAGGGCATTTTTGGAACGATGAGGAACAATCGAGAGCATTTTTGGAACGATGAGGAACAATCGAGAGCATTTTTGGAAAGATGAAGAACAAATGAGGGTATTTTTGGAACGATGAGGAACAAATGAGGGCATTTTTAACAGTGAAGATATTGATAGTTATTAAAGGGATACTCAAAAAATAATTCCGCACATTATTTTATCATACTTGGGTCATTAAGTTACACTTCGAATAAAAGAATTCTAGTTAAAGGATGAAATGCCCTACTGCTTCTAGATTTTTAACACAGTGGCGGCGAGTCGCGGGCTGTCTCCCCCCAACTTTTTGCTGAAAAATAAAATTATTTTATTTTAATTTAGCTGCGTAAAACTAAGAATTATTAAAAAGTAATAGTGTCCAGGTAAGTTAGCTAATTTTGTAGAAATATTTTTAAATTTTGTTGTTTACCTCAACACTCCCGGGTACTTTTAGACGTCTATAAATTTTTTGCCCCCCCCCCTCTCCTTTTTTACCCCAATCGCCGCCGACGTTTTAACGTGAGAACGTTTACTATTTTCTAAAAAATATAGGCCAATTTAGAAAACGACGTTATTTGAAGCTGATCGAAGTTCGAACTGCTGCGCAGTGAAAATATAGCCTTTATAATCTGCAAAGGCTATTTGACCATCTTTCCTAGAAACAAATCTGCATTCATTTTGAAAAGCTTTTATAGCCAAAAAAGTAAATTTTATTTAATATATCAGTTTGTAGTTTCAAAATATTTCACAGTAAATAATATTTATGCAGCCAACTTCCCTACAGTTACATAAGCTCATTCAACTCTAGAAGAAAATGGAATGGTATACATTTCATAAGAATGCGAAATATTTTCATATACTGAAGTTTAGCACAATATTCATAGTTGTAGTATCAAATGAAATATGGTCAGTGAAGAATACAGGATTTTCGTAAGGGGAGGGGCTGAGATCATAAAATGTTATTATCGTCGTGATCTCATGATTTATGTAGTCAAAACAGTAATTTTACTCACCTGACAAGGGGTCGTCCACAAATGATGGATGTCACGCTTGGAAGGGGGGAGGTTCGTGAAATTGTGACAGTTTGTGACAAGGGGATGGGAGGGGGTAACAAGAAGTGTGACATCACACATTTTCGTTAAAATAAAGACATTTAAAATCAGCAGATTAAATTTTGAAATTACCAGAATGTGAGGGTATTTTTTAATCGGGGCTAAAACAACTTTCATGCGATTTTTTTTCACTTATATTCCTTTTTTTTGAAAAAAGCATTCAGAGTAGGTTCTGATAATATGGTAGCACCAGAAATTCTTCACCGTTAGAAGCAAACCTCCCCCTGTCACACCCTTGAAATGTCCAACAAAAGATACGTCGCCCCACCTGGTTGAGTGGTAGAACTTGTAGTGGCATAAACAGGTTGATGTTATTTAGGCGCTTTTATTTTTTAATTCAATCTGTTTAAGAGTATTTTGTGTTCATAAAGTAAAGATGAGATATAAAGCAAAATATATCAAATTCCAAAATACTACTGTTTACAATTGCTCTTTTATATTAATATTTTATTACTATTGTATATTAATTAGGTTTTCTGTTGTAAATCTTAATCTTATTTCATACAAAATAAGTACACATATAATCATTATTATTGTTACGCTCACAAATGTCATTAAAACACATAGTTAAAATTCAAAAATAAAATTTGAAATATGATCTGTAACGTAGTGCTTTGTTTCTGAACTGCAAGTTTTTGTTTATGTAATACGCGCACGGCGTTGCCCGTGGAATCAGGACTTCAAAAAAGTGGGTGGAAAGAAATGCCCACAATGGCAGGAAAAAGTTTCGAAAACAAAATCAAAACAAAAAATACACATTATTGATATTCCCGCTTATTTTTCTTTGCGAATGACGTCACCTGCCGCGAAGAAGGTCACGTTGCAACAATTACTGTATTGTGGGATGGTCCGGAGAAGCTCTCGCTGTTAAATCTCACTACGAAAAAACTGTTTAAACCGACCAGGGAAAAATTAATTTTTAAAAAACGAAAAAAGATATTTTAACAGTTATTGTTTTAAATCCGACATAAACGTTCCATTTATAGGCTGAAAAAAAAATGAAAATTATAAAGATGTTAGAACGTCAGATGCGATAATTTAAAGAAATCTATTTTAAAAATTACCATAAAAGTGACTATTTTTCAAAAATTTCTCAAAATTCAGTAAATTACGTTAGAGGTACGAAACAAACTTCATTCGAACGGAAATCGTTTGTTCTTTCCGATGGTGTAACTGTTTATTCCGTACAATTATTCGAAGCCATGCTATTGAGAAACGAGTGCGAAAAATCACCCCAAAAGACACAAAATATTAAATAAAAAAATTTCTAGATTAAATTTCAAAATTCCGGCTTCGAGGTGCATTCAGTCACCATTACGACTACGTGTATGCCAAATTTCATGGCTGTAAGTGCGATAGATTCGTCTGGACATCGCAGACAAACACACACAAACATTGCCTTTTATAAGTATAGATAGTGTTACATGTGGCAGGGGGGAGGGAGGGGGTATAGTGAAGTGTGACACTTTGTGACAAAAGGGGGGGAGGGGGGTCAAAAATATTGAAAAAAAGTGTGACATCATTTGTGGACAGCCCCCAATAAGAATTAAAAAGGACACTAAAATACTTACGATAATTTAATAAAAACACAATGAAATAAATAGCCAAAAAACGTTTCCAACCGCGTTTATGCTACAGGTACGAGTGGAATGACAATAAAAGGGGGAAAATTTTCGACCCTGTCAAGCCAGAAAGCAATGTTGCCACCGTTTTATTTTTAAAAAAAAGAGATTAAGAACAAACATGTGTAATAATTTGAAAAAAATCAAGAATTTTGGTTTAGCTCTGGGGAAGGCTGCAGCCCCTCCCCGGATTCGCCACTGAATGTAGTATTCTATAATTTCGCTTCCGTTATTTAATTTTAAACTAATATTTTTGAATTGTTAAAAATGAAATTGCTTAAATTCATTGCATTTGTTTATTATTCAGAATAGAGTAAAGACTATGATTAGTGTTCTGTGCTATTTTGTTATTTTTGCAATAACTGCGACATTCAATTATTGAATTATTTCCTTAGATTTAATTCAATGTAAATAATTAAATCTATAGAATATCGAGCGCAAAGTATTTTTTCATTTATAGCAGCGTATCTGAAAAGTTGCTATGAAAGCATACTCCGGCTAATATCTTTTTCACAATAAAAAGAATTAAAAAAAATATCAGTTTATTTTTATATTGCCAGCAACGGACAAAAGTTTAAGGAAAGTAATTCTGAAATGTTTTGTAATTTTGAAAATACGATCTTAATTTGAATTTCTATATTTGTCAATTCCTTAATCCTTGCTAAAATCAAATGCTAATATTCTGTGTTTTATGGTAAAGATTTTCTAAATTTTGGTATTCAACACAAATCTCTTTTGTTAAATTTAGTTTCTGTCATTCATTGCCATACTTCTATTTATAAAATCCTTGAGGAAACTGCCTTGATGAAATAATTTTTAAGAATGGGATTTCTGATTTCTAAGTGTAAATAATTTTATTTATTATTTTATATATTGTTATTAGATTATATTTAAATTTATTGTTTATTAGAATAATTAAATTTTTAATTAGAATATGCATAAAGCATTGCTTTGGAGCATCTATTGTAAATTATTAAAACAAATTCTAGAGAAATTATAAAACTAAATGGCATAAACGAGTTGCTTTATTGCAAAGTGAAGGTCACGGCAGATTTGGAAGGCTTATTGAGGCGAAAATCTAAGTCACATGAGCTTAGATAACAATCCATTGTCCCAATTATTTATTTTATTCTGAAGTATATATATATATATATATATAACATATTGTGTATAAATAAGAATAAAAAACCATGATAGTAGTGATTATAATTGGAAAATCGATAAAATCTCCAATTTACGGGAGGGATTTTATAGCAGAAAATAAGGATAATAAATGACTACTGAGGCAAATTACGATATTAGATAAATTGATAAGATAAAATTGTATTTTTTTAAATACGGCATATCTATCCTGCCTTAATGTAATGTATTTTCAGCATAACATGAACAATCGTGGAGCTTTCTTTATCAAAAATAAAATATTTATTGGACGTCTTCCACAGCACAAACATTTAAAACAAACACATACACTTACATCACACACGTTACATCACTGACTGACATCGAATTCCATGTTAAAAAATATTTCTTCTCCGTTGCTAGGCGACGTTGGCTAAAAACAAACATAGCGTTTTCATCTTATTATAACTTTTGAAAAGAATTGATGCCAAACGAGTTTTTTAATTAATTTCTTTTACAACCAAACGATATTTTTAAATTCATTTCTTTTATGGCCAAACGATTTCTTTTATCTAATTAATTTCTTTTCTTAAAATATTTTAATAAGTCTCTTTGAATTAATAATTCTACAAACAGATATTTTTTATTCGTTACAAATATCACAATACTTCCAAATTTTGTGAACTTTGATAATCAATAAGTGTTTATAAAAATATACGTTCATTGTTCTATGATATTTAACCAAAAAAAGCATCCTGATGGAATTTAGAAAAAGCAATCATCTATCTATCAATATCTAGATGCATATCAAATGAAGGAAATGATTTCTGGATCAGATGAAAACGCAAGTAAAATTAATAGAAAATCTTCCAAAAATAAATATGTATTTTCAAACAAAATCTTCCAGTTGCAGCCTTTAAATCAGAGGTCGGCAAAATGCGGTGCATGTGGTTCTTTTAATGCATGATTGCGGTTATTTGTTAATAGAAAATGTACATATAGCGTATTAATAAGTAATAGATGTCATATTCATCGGATTTCATAAACTTTCTGGAGAAATTCAACATCAAAAATCTCATTCGAAGCTATAAATTGGTCATATTTTGTGTGTGTGTGTGTGTGAATTATATATTTTAAATTTATGATACATACTAGATGAAATAACAAAAATATTAAATCCCAGAATACTGTTTGACGAAAGAGAATAATAAAATATATTTAAGATCATTAATACTAAATAATTTAATTGCAGTGTATCTTATTAATATATTTGAGAAAAGCAAAAGTAAATTCATTTTAACAAAAAAATATTGGGCCCAATGCCCAAAAATGTATATTTCATAATTCAAATTTCTGATTCGAGACTCCGTAAGTTTTATTTCGGAAAATATAATCGAAAAATGGTTGTTTACGAAGAAAAAAAAGATTGCCGACCCCTGCTTTAAATGATTGTCGACTACTTAGATATGTTTTTCAGCATTTTATTCTGAAAGAATAGAGAAGTTATTTTTAAATGATTTTAAAAAGTTAAATTGTAAGCGAAAGCCTTTTCTTTTATTAACTCGGCATAGATGACTCCAAAGTTCGAAACTGATACGCGAATAATAAGGCGAAATATATACAATGATCTATAATATAAATGTCCAGAAATGTCTGTAACGCATTCAACAATGGAAGAGAAACACACAACTAAATATTTGTTTTAACAATGAAAACGGTTGGAATTTAACTGCAGCAATGAAAAGTAGTGTTGGAAATAGTTAAAAATAACCCCGTCCCTTTTGTTTGCGTCATTATTGAACGAGCGAATCGGATGATTGTATAAGAATATCACCTCAGCTTTCAGCAATTAAAGAGAAACACGCAATTAAATATTTGTTTAAACAATGAAAACGGATTGAATTGCGTTTCAACAATGAAAAGTATTGTTGTGATTATGCCAAAAAACGTGCATGATACTTTGTATTACCTTTTTCGTGAGTAAATCTGTTACAATCAGTTCTGATATATGGTTTGCAAGCTAAAAGCCCGTCGCAAAATTTTCTAGTTTTATCATAAAATAGAGAATGACATTTTAACAATAATATTTAACCCATTAACGGCCAAAAACATATATTTCAATAAATTTCAATCAAATTATGTTTAAAACATTAAGATTAAGTAAAGTGTGAAGTAAAATTAATTCGGAGAAAAAAAAATAGTTTTTTCTTTATTTTTTTTAGAATATATATATATATATATATATATATAAAGATTAACAAATAATTTTTTAAACTTTTTTTTCATAAATATTAATTATTTTTGAAATATAGTAAATAAAAATCACTTTCTAATTCCATGTATTATCTCAAAAATAAATGAAAAATAAAAAAATTTCAAAATGACTGACACTTTGACTTCAATATGACTGTTGAAAACTGTTTGGGAGTTTAGCAATATCTATCGACTTCATGGACAAAGCAAAAAAGAAACAATGGAATATATTCGGTTCAGACACGGAAGTGAAATGTAACTGTCCTATAAATAGGACTCTGGGTTATAATGGGTTATCTATATTTAAAATATAATTTGGTAAAAACCTTCACAGAGTCCGCCAGCCTCAACCACTCGACCTATTTCGATACTTTTTTTTTCATTGGAAAGCTTATGACGTCTAGATATTGTAAGGTCTTAGCCCAGTGATACCGGGGCCCGATCAGCAATACAGCACATCAAAATTTAATTAGGTTTCTTGAGTAATGGTATATGTACAATTAAGTTATACATGGATTACACATTCGAGAGATTTGTATAAGTCCGGATGAGATCGCGAGAGCCAAAATGTTCGTAACTGGACTTAGTCGCTGTTATCAGGGTGAGTCACTCGTAAACAATCGATATGCCATCCATTCAGGAACTGATAGAGTTCAGTCAATGGGTTACAACTCAGGGCGAGTTCAGTAAGTTCCGATGGCCGGAAGAGGTAAATAGAACGCTCAATTAAACGAAGTAAACCACCAAAGGGTTATTCTAGATGCAAGCTACCGAGGTCGGTATTTGCCAGCGAGGTATACAAACGCTCGCTACTTTCCAGAAATTCTCCAAAGGAATTCTACGATGTGATTCTGCAGCTCACCAAAGGAGCTAACCTAGCCAAGGGTTGGCTAAAAATCACGGGGTCAGAAAACGCCAGTAATCAGAGTCCAGAACTCGAGCGTCGAGGTTCTGAATTTTAATCTTCATCAATCATCCGTTCTCGATCCCCTCTTTTTCTCCGTCTTCACTTCTTAAACCCTAACTTCCAGCCCCCAAAGGAGTGGCCGAAAAATTCAATCTCAGTGATTTGTCCGACTGCTGACCACATCCTCCAACCACAAACATTCACTTCCCTTCCAGGCTCATCATTGGAAAGGGTGGCAACGTAACTGTTCCTTTGTCGGCTCCTTGTGGGGTCTACAAACCATATCGGCACCGTCTTTCCGAACCCTCGGGCTTTTACGTAACACCGCGTATATGGTCTTTTTTACGACTTCTTACCCGCTCCCTCTAGTTGCCTTAGGGACTTCGTAGGTGGTTCGTTCTTGTCGGAAAACAGAGACTTTGGCTCCTTGCACACACACCGATTTTTGCAGACCGGTTTGAAAATAGTCTACTTTTGCAGACGATGCGTTCCTTGCACACACGCCGATTCGTGTCGACCGGTTTTGAAAATGCTCGGTTTTTTGCAGACGATGCGTTCCTTGCACACACGCCGATTCGTGTCGGTCGTTTTCATATCGGATGTGCATCAGGTCATTCTCGAATACAGTTTTTTTTCTGAAGTTAAAATGAATCCAAAACGTATTGCTGCTATGTGGTTGCTTTACCGACGTCTCAGGCGTCGTAGGATTAAGAGTAATTACTGGGTTCATGCAATCAACCAGAAAAGGGAGCAAATAGGAATATTTCATACACTTTTGAAAGAACTTCAAAAGCATGAGAACAAGTTCTTCAATTTTTTTCGCATGACAATACCATCATTCAACAAACTGCATCAACGGCTTAAAACCAAAATTATTCGTAAGAATTCGAAAATGAGAAATAGTATTACATCAGAAGAGAGACTTGCTCTTACGTTAGGGTAAGTAAGGTTTTTAAAGCAGCCATGAATATAAAATTATGAATATAAAATTATATATTAATATATATAATTAAAAATTCAATTGAAATCATATTCCAGAACGAAAAAAATGTTTATTTTTGAGGCGGACACCTTAAAAATTGACTTGGCAATAAAATCAAATTATAATGTATTAATATTGTGGAAAGCAATCACTTCGACATTCGAAAAAAATTGAATTTCCATTTATTACGTTAATAAATCAAAACTAAAAGAGAAACCAACGTAAAAACAACAAATTTATATTTACTTCTAATGTTTCTCAGTGTTTGTTGAACGTCATATAAAACGACAGTTTACATTATACAAAATTCAGGCACATAGCCTCGAAAGCCTATATTGGGTCATAAATTAATTACAAAGTTCAAGTGTTATCTAGTTCTTAAAACTATACTAAATTTCAACTAAACAGAAATAAATACTAAGTGAATGCAATGAAAAACAAATACTTGTTTAGTTTTCCATTTTCATCTATTAAGTTTTACTAAAATGTTTCTAATTTCATTTCCGATTATCGTTTTTGTAAAATAAAAGAAGTTTTGGGATTAGATGTCATATAGTATGGTCAGTTATTTGACTCCATTACGTACATTATGTAAACAATGAACAAAATAGGCGCAAGGCCGCTAACAGAACATGGGTTAAATAATCTACAGCAATCTGAAGTTTAAAATTACGTTGTTAAAGCATCCATGAATATAAAATTATACAAGATTCAATTGAAATCATATTCCCGTCGAACAAGCTGGTCGCCGAAGACGGCTAATTCAAACTAAACGAACTCTAAATCGCAACTAAAAAGAAATAAATATTAAGTTAGAACACTGAAAAACGCTTCTTTGTTGCGCCCTTTTGTACATTCTTGTACAAAAATACTGTCGTCAAAACAAATGCTTGTTTAGTTTTCCCATTATCAGCTATTAAGTTTTACTAAAAGGATTCTAATTTCCTTTCCGATTATCGTTCTAGTAAAATAAAATAAGTTTTGGGATTACATTAAGAAATAAAAGTGAAGTGAAACGAAAAAAATTGTTTTTGATTTTCGGCAGAAAATTGGTTCGCAACGTAGGCGGACACCTTAAAAATTGACTTGGCAATACAACCAAATTATAATGTGTTAATATTAAAAATTCTTGTGATAATAATCTAACACTGCGGAAAGCAATCACTTCTACAGTCGAAAAAATTTGAATTTTCATTTATTGCGTTAATAAATCAAAACTAAGGGAGAAACCAAGGTGAAAACAGCAAATTTATATTTATTTCTAAGGCTGCCGGAGAGTAAGGTTGTTTTGAGAATTATTCTTATTTAAAAGAGAATTATGTTAAATAAAAATTCACTAGAAAATTATGTTTAATTAACTATCACTAACTTTAAAACATTGTAATTATTCAACAAAGATTTATTAAGCTAATTAAAAACAAATAATATAGCAAGTACAAAATGTAATTAAAAATAGAAATAAAAGTACGGAATGTATGCGGAATCAGTAATATTATTTTAAAATAAAAAAAACGACTTGTTAAAATGTAAAAAGCATATATATATATTTTCAGAGACCCCTAAATGTTCCAGCGCTTGGTCTTTTAACAAGCTTAATCCGCCACTGATAATCATCTTTTTTTAACTATCCATTAAAAATTTCTTTGTGTATAAGTAATTTTCTCATCCTTATACTGAAAATATCAATAAAGAAAAGAAATGCCCCTAAAAATATTGTTCAATATTTTTTTCAAAATGTTACTAATTTTATTATTTCGCCACGAGAGCGAAGTCGATCGGCTGAAACCGGTGTGTGTGCAAGCGTCAGAAGAATTACATATGCTACTGGAAACGTCTGCAAGAAACCGGATGAAAGAAATCGGCGTGTGTGCAAGCGCTAGTAGATTTACATGTGTCACTGGGACCCCCCGCAGCTGCCGATGTCGGCGAAGCGCAGTGGCAATTCTCGGCAGCCGATCGGTTTTATGTAGGCGCCGGTACGTGTGCAAGCTCCAACTGTTCTCTATACACTACTAATGGAATGTTGCAGACCGGTCTGAAACCGGTCGACACGAATCGGTGTGTGTGCAAGGAGCCAAAAGGGGAGACCTCACAATATGTTTTCCAGAGTCGCTTGGCCCTCCCCCCATTTTCGAACGAAATCGGAAAAACCACTTCTCCTCTGTACATTGTCTAGGGGTAAACCTTGTAGAAATCCCCCTGCCCTAACCACCCGACGGATTTCCACAAATTTTTTTTTACTTGAAAGCTTATGACGTCTAGATTTGCAATGAAGGGTCGCCTGCCCACCCACCCCCATTTCCGAACGAAATCGAAAAAACATTTCTTCACCATGCATTCATTCGCTATTTGGTTTTTTTTTTATTTCGTCCGAAAATGGGTGGTAGTGGGAGGCAGGCAACTCTTGATAACATATATCTAGATGTCATAAATTTTCATATGAAATAAAAATTATCGAAATCGGTCCGGTTTGGTTGGAGCTGGGGGATTTCTACAAGGTTTACCCATAGACAATGTACAAAGGAGAGGTGTTTTTTCGATTGCGTTCGAAAATGGAGGGTTGTGTGGGGCAGGCGACTCTTGATAACATATATCAAGACGTCATTAGCTTTCGTATAAAATAAAAAAGTATCTAAATCCGTCGAGTGGTTGTGGCTGGCGAACTGTCTGAAATTTTTACCATATTATTTTAAGTATATAGATCTCAACAGTTCCATCACAATGGCGTGTCAAAAATATTGTAAAATACCTATTGTAGGCGATGAAAACTGTTTATTTAGGACAATATCATTCTGTATTTAGGGATCTGAAGTCTTTCATGCCGAAATTCGAGTAAAAGTTATCCAAAACATTACAGCTGGATGAGGTTTATTGAAAGATTTTACAATTTTAAAGGAATCTGTAGTCTACAAAAAATATGAAATCTACTATGGTTTTATGGTCTGTTCCACTGATCTTCATGCAGTTAAAACTGAAAAAAGTAGTGCCGAGAGCCTCGAGGCAGCGAGATGGCAGGGGCAGTGCTGAGCAAAGTGGGTGCTGGCCGCGAACCCGCCCGGAGGGTGGCGAGAGAGGCTAGTATTAAATATAATGTTTCAGACTTTTATTTTATTTAAATTGATTCTCTTTCTGAGCTTACCGACTTGCCAAATGTTGACTACAAAACAATAGCTGTTGATGCGTTATTAACACTCAGAGTGATTTTGCTACGAAATAGCCTGTTGCATTTTCTCTTATACAACAAATTTGTAAGTTCTTTCGAAAAGTTATGAAAAAAACTCAAATTTGAAATTTATGAAACCATACACTCAATCAATCATGTCTCAAGAAAGACTGATTGGTCCGACAATAATATCAATTGAACACAAAATTGCGGATAACTTTAATTTCGATACGTTAATTCAAATATTCGTTAAAGCAAAAGCACGAAAAACTTATTTTTAATAAAAATAAATTATTGCAATATGCATTTAATTGCCAGTGCATTATTACTTAAAAATGATTTATTGCTGTTTAAACAGCGAGTTAATGGAAATTATTGATTCCTACCCCCATTGTTTTGTGTAATTTAAATGCTGCTTTGCTAATTTAAAATATCAATCAATTTTTATAATGTACTAGCAGTACGTGCACGCTGTTGCCCGTGGAATCAGGACTTCAACAAAATGAAACACTATGACATGAAAAAGTTCTGAAAACAAAACGAAAGATACACATTATTGATTTTCCCGCTTACTTTTCTTCGCGATAGTGACGTTTCAACTGTAGAAAAGCAATGCAAAGTATGTTAATCCGAAACAATATTAAAAAATCGCAACGTGAAAATGATTATTATACAGCAAGCTAAATATAAAATCGAATCCGAAAATAATAATCGAAGTCATTCAATTAAAGGTTATGACGTCACCCTGCCCCATCAGCCAATGAAATTGCCACTAACGTTCCGGAGAGGTGTCGCGGGAGGAAGCCTCGCTAGAGGAAAAATATCTTTCAACTGACCAGGAAAAAATTAATTAAGAAAAAACGGAAAAAGATATTTTAACCGTTCTTGTTTTAAATCCGACAGAACCGTTGCAGTTATAAGCTGAAAAATGGAAAATAATAGTGTTATTAGAACGTTGGATGCAGCAAATTTAAGAACGAAAATAAAACTTCAATGCAAAATTGACTATTTTTTAAAAAATTCTCAAAATTCAGTAAATTATGTTAAAAATTCAAGACTAACTTCATTAGAACGGAAATCGTATGCTCTTTTCGATGGTGTGTCTATTTTTTTCGTACAATCATTCAAAACCATTCTATTTAGAAATTAGAGCGAAAAATCAACCAAAACAACACAAAACATTAAAAAAATTTTCTAGATTAAATTTTAAAATTCCGGATTGGAAGTGCATTGAGTCACCATTAAGACTACCTGTGTTCCAAATTTCAATGCTGTAAGTAAGTGCGATAGATTCGTCTGGACATCGCACGCATACACAAACATTGTCTTTTATAAGTATAGATTGTACCTGCGAATGTGTATTTGTGAAGGTCGCATGAATTTTTCTTTGACTAGGAGCATCAAGAACCCTTGCACCAAACCTGAAACTCAAGCTAATCGGTCACATCCAAATGAAAGGAAAACTATATCAACTTAAGCAAAATTAGTTTCATTTTTTCTAGTTGTTTACTTATAACTGTTAACAAATAACATATAAAAATATTCCTTATTGCGTCATATTCTTCATTAAATTATTTTTCCATTAATATGCAATTTGTGGTACTGCCTGACAGACACACATAGTTATGAACTGCCTAACTTCAAATACGTCTTTTCCCGAAAGGATTCCACAATTTTGGCCTCTACTGTACACAAGGAGTATGTAAAAAATGCATATTATATTGCAAGGAACATTTAAAAATACTTTATACTTATTTTTTATTTCTCAGTACTGTGATAAAACGATGTGTCCTGGGAATCTGAAAATTTGATCCAGTTCCCACGAAAAGCCTGCTGACTTAATTTATTATGACATCTTGTTGTTGTTGTTGTTTTATTTTCGTTTTGATAAAATGCTTGCATTTTGCATAAGCGATACAAATGCAGAGAAACATCATATAAAATGCTTCAAGTTTGTCAAACAAGTATCGTTGTGTTTCTAACCGCGCTTATTCGTGGGATATACAGTGGCGAATCCAGGATTTGGGTCTGGGATGGTTGACGAATGTCAAAAGCCTCATGCCTGTGTAAACCAACACACTTTAACTTTACTCACCTGACAATAAGAATCATAAAGAACACTATTGTATAGCAACGGATTCGGAAACCCTCCGCACTTTTGCACATGCGCAGGGCGGAGTTATTTTCACCAAAATAGGGGGAAAGCGTAGAATGGAAGGGTGATATTTACATTTTACTGAGTTTGATCTAACAAAGAACTCAGGAAATGCGCTCGTATGACTCATTGCCTGACACCCCTTTCCGGTGTAAAATCGTCCAAAAGTGGTAGTCTCGGAATCCGTTGCTGAACTATACAATACTTTCGATAATTTAATAAAAAAACATAATGAAATAACTAACCAAAAATTGTTTTCGACCGCTTGAAGGTACAAGTACGAGTGGAATGACTACAAAAGTGGGAGAATTTTCGAGTCTGTCACGCCAGGAAGAAATGTTGTCACGTTTATTTCTTTTTTTATTTGATAAAAGGAAGATTAAGAAAAAAACAATCATAGTGATTTTAAATAAAATCAAAAATTCTGGTTTAGCTCTGGGGGGCTGCAGCCCCATAGCCCCTCCCCCCGGATTCGCCACTGATATATTATCACAAATAAGTTTAAGATGTTGAGTAAATATTTTTTTTTACTAAAATTGAACTTATAACTAGTTAAAATCAAGGCAAAAAACTTTAAGTGCGGTGTGAAATGGATTAAGGTACCCGACTAGGTTCGGAGAAAAAAATTTTTTAAGCATGCACAAAAGAAATTTACAGAGCTAAATAACAAAAATAGGCTTAAATAGTCAGAATTAGGAATAAAGATTCATATAGCATCAGTAGTTTTTGAAAATAATAATTTTTAAAATAATTAATAATAATAATAATAATAAATATAATTAATAATTTTTTAAAATAATTTTTTAATAAAATTTTCCATGTTAAGAAAAACAGCATAATTGAAAAAATGTGGGATTTATTTAATTTTAATTTCGCATGCGCACTTCTCAAACTATCTAGAATGTAATAAACCGCAAGATAAAATTTAATTTAATAAATAAATATTTTATGAACATTCAAAGTTGGCGTCATTGATTTTTTTATCAAAATTATCCCATATGTCAAACTGAAAGTGACTGTAAAACACGACTAAATAAAGCTATCATAAAATCTGCGGTATGTTACACCCTCAAAGGGTTTTGACACATGTGTACCAAATTTCAATGAATTGTTTTGGAGATATCACGTTTTTCGTGGACCAATTTTAGTGAAATTCTTATTTTTCAGAATACACATTTAAAATATAATAACACATTAGATCAACTAAATATCAAGGAATAAAATATTCAAAGAATAAGAATGAAAACAAAGACTGTTTGAGAATCTTAAAAGTTGTGGCTTTATTTTTAGATCATAAAAAAGTTTTTGATTTTTTTCTTCGAAAATCGCTTTTTCAACAGTCGGATACCTTAAATAAACACTAATGATTTTGCTTTTCAGTCTCATGGCAGATGAGATGACTTCGAGCTTCTAAAATTTCTTTTAGGCGTTCTGACCTGTTTGCAACTAGTGTTTTTCGTCCATTTCATATTAGATTTCTTGAAGAAAAACTTCTTCCTGCTGTTTTTCGTTCCTCCTGCTATAGGTTTTGAATTGATTACTGTGTCTTCTTACAGATACGTTGTTGGACTGAAGTTCGAAAACTGTAGCGGTGATTGAAAGCTCTTTATGAAAAGGAGAAACCTTAATGTTGTATGTTTAATGTTACTGTCATGTTCTTAGAATGAATGTATGAATAATTTTATAATGAATTTACATAATAGTTATAATGAATATTACTAATATAATAGCCCAGATCTGTCTCTCGGGAACGCTCTGACGTCACCAACAATAAAATTCGCGCCACAGCACTGCGAGACGTTAAACAGCATTATTTAATTGTTAGAGAACCTAAATTTCAGTAATTTTAAATTTAAAAGAGTAATCGTCATTCTAATTTCAAATTTAATAGCTCTAAAATAGTGAAATAAAATTTGCTATCCATTGATGTCAAATTTATCTGGCTACGATCAATAGTTCGCGAGAAATTCTAAATTATATTAATCATATATTTCAAATTAATTTCCGTTTTTTAATATAAAGTGATAAATCGTGTCAGTGGTATATCGTGCGCGTGATATAGTTTGGACGCCACGATGCATCTGATTATTTATCGCAATCGTGATGATATAATTTGATAACATTTTTTGGCAACGTTTGACAAGCAGAGAAGTGCTTTGTTTTGATTAGAATTTCCAAAAAGAATTTTTGAAATTTAAACTTTTGACTTACGTTTGACAAACTGAGAATTTCATGGTTATGGAATTATAATAAAATTGTTAAACAACAAAAAATACTTCACACGGAATGTTGTTTCCAATAGGTTTTTTAATAAAGAAATATGTAAATAATATGTAAATTTAAAAAAATATTTCCTGTCATAAAACATGTTTATTTTATTTGTTTTCAATCAATGTTAAACATTTCTCTCGCATGTAGATCTATTTAAACGCGTCAAATTTGACGGGAAATCTCTCAAATGAAGAGGCAATTTGCACCCGTCATACCATGATGGGTAATTTTCTAGTTTTCTTTAGAATACCCATATGTGTCCATTTGACATTGTAAAATTGATGATTTTCAGTTTGTCATCTAAATTCGTCATTTCATGTGAAACTGCAGTCAATCTACGAACTATCTCTGTTCCATCTAATTCTCTAGGGTTATTTTTTTATTAAAAAGTGATCACTCTGAACGTAATAAATTTGTGTTCTCTTTTGAAAACTTTTTTCTTTCTACCTATTTCTATAACTAAAGGTTTTTTCCTTCCAACACGATCTTTAGATCTAGCTCCCATGAACAATTTCTTGCGCTCACGGTAGATATTTCTTAGTTGTGATCATTTTTCGATAAAATTACAAGTCCGAGCGCAGTCTTTTTTTTAAAAAAACAAAAGAACTTTGTTCTACAGAACTCTTTATTCAATTTAAGGTTGTAATTCAACACATCTGGTTGTTTATTACATCCTCTATAAATTGAATAATATTACGTCACTACGATAATTCTTAGCTTATTCAATAGCTAGCCGACTTTGGTTTTTGACGATTTTTTCTTATTTTGATTTTGAAGATTCATTATCACTTAGCTAATTGTTTATTCGTAAAATTGCTCGAAAAGCTTCCAATTTAGGGTCATTAAAAAGTTAGCAGTGAGTATTTAGTTACACTAAATGAATCGTCTGCGCATGAATTCGGATCCAGTTTTTTTACGATAATGATGTTCCATCTAGCTTACAAACACTTTTGGGCATTCCATAATTTGCGGATTTTTTTTAAATTCCTGCCTATGATATACAAATAAAGTTGGTAAGTTGTTTTCATAAACATAATTTGCTTAGTTGATTCCTTCATAATACAAGATAAATTTTCAGTTGCCGAATAACTTTTTGAACTGCGAAGGTTTGCTCAAGACCTGTCCCATGAAAGGAGATTTTTTTTCTCACTGAAGGTTTGTAGTGGCATATATAATATTTCGCTTTTTAATAAATATTTTATATGTATTTCATTTATAATTAATTTATTTTTCCTCTTTTGCTTTTTTTCTGGTAGACGATACATTTATTACTATGTTATAATTAAATTTAATTTAACAAAATTCGCAGACGATTTTGTATTATTCTTTTTGTCTTTCTTTAAATTTATCTTTCCGAGCATGGCAATTAAAAATAAGCGTTGAAAATAAAAATGTAGAATGAAATGTTTTTAATTAGAAGTCAGTTGAAATAAAATGCTGTACTTCAAAACCTGAAGTATTTTGACATTTATTAATTAGAACTTTTTTGTGAATGAGGGGATGATAGCCTTTGGCACTAAAAATCCCATAATCCCGTCTTATCAATCAATCAATCAAAATGTCGAGAAATTATTGCTTCGTTATTTTGTATCTCCACAGATTACTATTTAATGAAAGACATCCGGATACAGTACGTAAAACTTAAGTCCAATCCAAACATCAGATACATCTGTAGAATAAGTTTTATGAGCAAATTAAAAAGAAAAGGAAAAAGAATAATCCTGCATTGATGACGTACTAAAGATAAATTATGATTCTTTATAATTGAACTAATAGTCACTCCATGAGGAAGATCTATACACTTATTGATTGTAGAAAATCTCTAAACACAAAGAGTTTCGAAGATTTTATGTGCCTTTTACTATAATGATGTATTTATGAAGGAAAAATACAATGAAAGATTATTTTACTTAATTTCTTTTCGCATGTTTACATAAAATAGAACGACACTATTTCCTCTTAAAATAATTCCTATAAATTTCCCGAATAAAAACCCAATGTTATAATAATATGTGGGGAGTATTTGCAGCCCTGAAGTGAATGAAGTCACATTCTCTAATAGCTCTATTGATCTGAGTTCTTTCTAAGCATATAACTGAAAGAAGTCATTTTCTTACATTAGTAACCGCTCAAGATTTTCCAATTTTCCCATTGTCTTCAAGGTACTTTTGTTAGAAAACATTCTGGAGGACTTCATAATTGACTGGTTTTTTGCAGTCTTGGATTGTAATTTCGAAGCAACATCCTCTAGAGAAGGAACTTAGAAGGGAAAGAAGAAGAGAACTAGTTTCTACCTCGAAGGCAGCAACAAATACAATGTATATACTGAAATATGAACGTGTGTGAATTGATACATTTATCTATGCAGAAATTAGCAGAGAATTAATTGGAAAGGAACGCACTCCTAAAATTGTTCATCTACAAAATGAGGTACCCAACCTGTGGTAAACGTACCTATGGGGTTATACCAAAGTGATCTCGGTAGTGGCGTAAAACATAAAATATAACAAATTTTTTTAAAAAAGGAATCTCGAATTTTCTTCCCTCATTTCCTGT